>JBBPQZ010000364.1:0-17124 GCA_038092795.1 Boletus rubissimus
TTATAGACTATCCATCCCTGAAGTTTTGTGGAATTCTGACCATGAGAAGTGTATGAATTTTGACTCCTCGGGTCCTTCTGTCATGGCCATGCATCAATTCAACTTGGTGCAGGTCAACGCATAACCCTTTCTTTTCTAGTTCTCCTCGCACTTCTTACTACGGTCCGTGCACGAGGAGACTGCATATATAAACGACTCGAGTACCACTTAGTTCGCTAGTTTAGACCTCCTTCGAGCTACCTTGTATCTCGTCGCTGCCTAGCAATCTAATTGCTTCTCTCGTCTTACTCACCCTGCGGTTAGGAAACCCCTAGATCGCTTCTTCGATTGGCTTGTCCTTCGACTCACCAATACCTTGTCCACCATTGGAGGAATCCCCACAACAGAAGTACTGCGCGTCGGATCCAACCTGACTTCTTTGATCGGTTCGCTCTTCGCTTACTGATATCTTCGAGGAATCCCCTCAACCCCTGCTGACGGAGGAATCCCCACGTCAGAACCACTGCGTTGTCAGCCCCAATCCGACTCCTTGTTATCGAAGGCCCCTTGTGATTACTCCTATCCTGGGTAGTCGTAACAAAAGGTCTAAACTCTCTAGCAGAGGCTACCACCGCGTAAGCCTCCACCATTCACCCACAGCGTAACCACCCTATGTGGGGACTTTACCGTCCTGCACCTGCTGAACCCTCTTCCCTGGAGGAATCGGATGAGTCCACCCACCTAGAAGATCAGGAACCCGACGAGTTTGCTGCTCAAGTCGAGCAAACTCTCCATCATCAGACAGCAGCCCAACAAGACCGGAGTCTAGCCACTGCCCTTTCCCGGAGCCTTACCATCCCATCCGCACCAACAACCACCCCCTGCTCTCCTACTTCCACACGTTCTACCCCTTCCGGTCCGTCTCGTGCTGTTCCTTCTATCGCTAGCACTCTTACTAGCGTTCCTGTTCGTCCTCCCCCTCTTCCATCCCTACCTCCATCCTCGCTGATAATGTCCTCCTGAACCACTGAACTCCACCTCGGCGCCCCCAAGATCTTTGATGGCTCTTTTGATAAGGCCGTACCCTGGTTGAACACCGTGTTGTTTTACCTCACGGTGAATGTCGCCACCTATGACTCCGACTCCAAAAAGGTCGCCTTCACCCTGTCTTTTATGACTAAGGGACCCGCCCTCACCTGGGCAAACACCTACTGGATGTCTACCATTACTGGAGGCATCGCGGCTATCGGCACCTGGGAAAACTTCGTCAAAGCTTTCAAGACTGCGTTCGAACACCACGACACAGTCAACAATGCAATCACCTGGCTCACCACGAAGCGCGTTCTCATTGGTAAGAACGGTGCTTACAACCCCTCGTTGAACTCCTATATAGCCAAGTTCAAAAACAAAGTCGCTACATCTCAAGTCCAAGACGACAACGTCTTGATCTCTTACTTCGCTTCTGGACTTCCCCCCACTCTCATGAGGAAAATTATGTCTATGGAGAAAGTTCCCTCTATGATTGATATTTGGTATGAGAAAGCCATTCATTTCCAGACCCAGTGGGATCGTGCTGCTGAGTTATCGCGCCGATACTCCCATCCCTCGTACCAACCCCACCAGAACTTCTCCTCTTCCTCCCGCACCCCTGCTAAAGACCCTGATGCCATGGACGTCAATGTTATCCGAGTTCCAAAGATGACCCTGGAGGAAAGGAAGCGTTGTATCAAAAAGAAACTTTGTTTTAGATGCCGTAAACCCGGCCACTCCGGACCTGCCTGCCCCTCCTTCACAGCTGCCAAACCAGTCATAAAGGCAATCGGTCAGGATGACGATGAAGATCTCCCGTGTCTTCAAGAGATAGATGATGACGATGAAGACGTCCCAGCGGTCAGGAGGGTTAGATTCAAGAAAATGGATTTTTAAATAGGGGAACTTCTTCAATGCGAGTCTCCCCTTCTTCTTCTCCCGTGTGTGCACCTGTACTTGTAATGTCTACTACCAAGGCAATGCAAATCCCTGTTCAAGTAATTGTACCCTCGCACACACTCAAAGCCATTGACACCCGCACCCTCATCGATAGTGGAGCCGACATCTCCTGTATCGACTGGGACTTCGCCCGCAAACACAAGCTTCCCCTCATGAAGCTTGACAAACCAATCTATGTCTGGAACGCCGACAACTCCCTCAACAAGAAAGGCACCATCTGATATTCCTGCTCACTGTTCCTCAATATTGAGGGAATAGCACGCCAAGTTAACTTCATGGTCATGTCCCTCGGGCATGACAACGTCCTCCTCAGACTCCCTTGGTTGAAAGAAACCAACCCTGCCATTGACTGGACCAAATGGACTCTTTCACTCTCCGAAAGTCTCGACCAGTCGAAGGAGCTCTATGCCTTGCACTCGACAGATTATGACCGTCACTCATCCAAATTCTGGAAACCACCACCTCGCGCTCCTCAACATATTCACATCGACTCCATTACCCACTCTCATTTGTTCAAATATAACAAATGGAGAGATCCCTCTGCCCACTGTCAACATGACAACGACATTCGCATCATGTTCCGCATCATCAAAAGTGGATCTCGATATATCCCTAAAGGATCCCCGGTCATCGGACGCCTTACCCAGGCTACCGAACTTGCCATGGCTGCTAAGAAGGAGAAACCTAAATCTGTTCTCCCAGCAGAATACTCTGAGTTTGCTTCCGTCTTTTCCAAGAAAGCCACTGACCACGTCCCACTCTCACGGCCTTACAACCACAAGATTAACCTCAAAGATTCTTTTACTCCGAAGATCGGGAAACTCTATCCCCTCTCTCCCGAAGAACGTACCGCCACCGAGTCCTTTTTACAAGAAAATCTGGATTGCGGCAAGATCCGCCTCTCAAAGTCCCCTCAAGCCTCGCCCTTCTTCTTCGTCAAAAAGAAGGACGGAGGTCTTCACCCCTGCCAAGACTATCGTTACGTCAACGAACACACCGTTCATGATGCATACCCCTTGCCCCTTGTATCCGATCTCGTCGATAAACTCTGCGATGCCAAGGTCTTCACCAAGTTCAATGTTCGATGGGGATACAACAACATCCGTATCAAAGACGGACACCAATGGAAGGCCGCCTTTATCACCCATAAGGGGCTTTTTGAACCAACCGTAATGTTCTTCAGTCTCTGTAACTCACCTGCCACGTTTCAGAGATTCATGAACGACTCCTTCCGTGATATGATCGCTGAAGGATGACTCATCATCTATATGGATGACCTCCTTATCGCCTCCCCCGATGAAGCAACACATACAGAATGAACTAAGCGCGTTCTTCAATGCATGACCGAACTCGACTTGCACCTCAAGCTTAAGAAGTGCAAGTTTGCCACTACCAAGGTAGAGTATCTCGGAATGATTGTCAAACCCAGACAACTTGCCATGGACCCCATCAAGCTTGATGGGATCGCTTCCTGGCCAGTCCCCTCCACCGTCAAGGACGTCAGGTCCTTCCTTGGCTTTGCCAATTTTTACCGAAGATTCATCCCTGACTACTCTAACATCACACGCCCCCTCATAGACCTCACCAAAAAACTTAGTTCGTGGTCCTGGTCGTTGGCCTGTACCCACACCTTCGACACACTCAAAGCTTTATTCCTCAAGAAACCAGTGCTACAAATGCCGAATCTTTCCGCACCCTTCACCATCGCCACTGACGCCTCAAAGTACGCCTCTGGAGGCATCCTTCTTCAGACCGACGCCAACGGAGAATGGCACCCCTGCTCGTATATTTCTCAGTCGTTCTCCCCCGCAGAACGAAACTATGACATCTATGACAGAGAACTCCTTGCCGTGATCCGTGGATTGAAAGTGTGGCACCATTACCTCCACGGCTCAGCTTTCCCTATTCAAACCTTCACGGATCACAAGAACCTGACCTATTTCCGTCAGCCACAAACCCTTAACCGCCGCCAAGTCCATTGGCTGATCGACCTTGCCGACTTCGACCTAAAAATGATCCATGTTCCCAGCACGCAACTTGCCGGCCCTGATGCCCTGTCTCGACGACCGGATCTTCTCCCAGCATTGGACCTTGATAATGAAGGCATAACTCTTCTCCTGCCTTCTTTCTTTATTAATACTATTGATGCTGCTCTTCATGAATGGATCAAGGAATCCTCCGAATCTGACACTTTAGTTTGTCAGGCCCTCCAGTCCATGAATGAGGAAATCCCTCCTGCGTTCCGCTCCCACCTCGCTGACTGGCAACTTGATGCCAGTATCCTGACCTACCAAGGTCGTGTCTACGTCCCCACCGACGACTTCCTTCGTCATTCTATCCTGCAGCATTGCCACGATCACGAGACTGCCGGTCATCCCGGTTTTCTCAAGACTCGCCAGCTCATCGCCGCCGAATTCTGGTGGCCGGGCCTCACCACCTACGTTCATCGCTATGTTAAGGGTTGCGCCACCTGCCAACAGGCAAAATCCAATACACATCCCTCCGTTCCCCCACTCATTCCGATAAAGTCCACCATGTCTCGCCCCTTCCAGCAGATCTCCTGTGATCTGATCACTGATCTCCCAGTTTCCTCTGGTTTTGACTTGCTCTTGGTTGTGGTCGACCACGGGCTTACAGGAGGTAATTTTATGCCCTACTAAGAAATCCATCACCGCCGAGGGGATCGCCGCCCTCTTTTTCCACAAAGTCTTCCTCCGCTTCGGTCTCTACGACAAAATCATCTCTGATTGAGGACCCCAGTTCGCGAGTTCGTTCGCACGTGAACTGGGAAGACTACTGCAATACGACCTATCCCTCTCCACAGCATACCACCCACAGACCAATGGAGAAACTGAACGCATCAACCAGGAAGTCGAGACTTATCTCTGCATCTACTACGGATCTAACCCAGGGTCATGGGCAGATTCGATCTCCCATGCCGAATTCGCACACAATCACCACCCCCACTCCATCACAGGCAAATCCCCCTTCTTCCTCATGATGGGATATGAACCCCATGCATTGCCACCGATTATTGCCAATTTGGATCTCTCTGCAGTGGAAGACCGCTTGAAGACCCTTTCAGCTGCCCAAGACGAGGCTCTCGCCTCCCATGAGCTGGCACGTCAAACCATGTCAGCCCGAACCAGACGACACTTCAAACCCTTCGCCCTAGGGGATAGGGTTTGGCTCGAGGCACGGAACCTGAAATGTTCTGTTGCAAATCCCAAGTTTGCCTCCAAACGAGAGGGTCCCTTTACCGTCACCAAGGTATTATCCCCAATCACATATCAACTGTGTCTCCCCAAGGTGTGGAAAATTCACCCGGTATTCCACACATCTCTTCTCTCGCCTTACCAAGAGAATGATACTCATGGGGTTAACTACCCTACGCCCCCTCCGGATTTAATAGACAGTGAAGAAGAATATGAAATCGAAAAGATCATCAAACACAAAGGATCAGTAGGACAACGCTCCTTTTTGATCCGTTGGAAAGGGTACATGACCGAAGAAGATTCCTGGGTTCCGGAGAGGCATCTGACAAATGCAGACTCCACCCTCAAAGCGTATAAAGCCCTGTTCCCTTCTGTCTTCCCTCCTTCTTCCAAGAACTAACATGGCCATTAACTTCACCCCCACTGACAAGATCCCTCACCTTACTCTCACCATCGCCCAGATCTACGAACGATACCAAGTACCTCCCGGCTTTGCCTCCCAACTCACGATTCTGTCCCCACCTCACGAAAATCAAACCCTGTTCCCTGAGGAACATGATACGTCGTCTCCTCCAATTCCTTTTTCTCCTTCTTTCGTACATTCTTCCCCACTTGTTCCCCACGATAGTCTTGCCGTCTCTGACACTGCTGCACAACGCCCTCCTACTCCTCCTGTGGAGCGTGCAGACAGCCCTTCTTATGATACTGAACAAGCCCCTTTATCCGTAGACGTCCCGACCACCGCGTACTGCCTCAGTGATGGTCCCCCCACCATCTTTGAAATCTGTGAGCTCACCGAGCTCATCACCGACCCCGATCTTGTGACCACCTTAGACTGTTACCTCAACGCAGCGTCTCCCTTATACGCCCTCTATAGCGCCTACTTGGCAAACCTTAGACTGTTACCTCAACGCGGCGTCTTCCTTATATGCCCTCTATAGCGCCTACTTGGCAAACCTTAACATCATCGCCTTCGCTCACGCCCCCACCGCAGACGCCAACCAGTCCTATGTGGCCCAATTCATCTACCAGGATGCCATGCAGGCCCAGTCCCACCTCCTCATAGCCCTCCACCAACTCAGCATGCTTACCCTCTTAAGGGACATGCGTCACTACCTCCTGGCTATGGCTACTCAAACTCATCCCCTTACCTGCGAACTCTACAAAGCGCTCACTGTTGAACACCGGCGCACCTGTCAGCATGCAACCCCAACAGTCTCCCTAGCCGAGGTCGAAAGACCAACCTCTACCGAACCACTCACTGTTTCGCAGGCTCTCACGATACCAACCACGCCAACCACCCCCTCCGCTTCCTCGACCCCTCTCGGGTCCGATGAAGACTGCCTTATGCAATGAATCGAAAGTGCCTGGACCAGCGCTGACGGTCACCTCCCTCTCCCAGACTCACACCCCCAAGCTGGGGAATGTTGTTATTCTTGCGGCCGTATTGGCCATTTTCAGCGTGACTGCCCTGTGCATCAATGCATGACCTGCCTTCGTTGGGCCCCTGGGCATGTCCTCGCCTGTTGCCCCCTTCACCATTGCACCACCTCCCCACCACCTCATCACGTTCCCCCTCCGAGGCAACAATCCTCCTCCTCCTCGTCTACCCAGACGTCCTCCTCGTCATCTTCCTCTGGACGCCATCGTTCCCGCCGAGGAACTAACTCCTCTTGCCAACAGGGAACACCCCCCGTCCCTCATCACTCCTCCCCCATCCTCCATCAATTTCCTCGACAACGTTCTCCTTCTCCCCTCGTCGACAGATGCTATTCCGATGAGGAAGATTGTATCGATGAAACTGGTTACGGTAACATCACGGGCTCCCCGGTTGGCAGCCCTGTTCTCTACTGATTCTCCCATGGTCAAGCTGCTGTGTGCTCTCATGGCTGGATTGTCTTTGTCTACGCCATGGTCTTGACTCTACAAATGGGGTAATGTTACAACTTTTTCTTTTCTTCGTACTTCTCTTTCGCCTCTGCTCTATCCATGTACTACCATCGGTGCTAGGCCCTCTCATACAAAGAATCCTAGCACGTCCCACAGACTTTATTCCTTTTCTCTGCCTCGGGCTTCTCTGACTACCTCCATACCCATAGCGTATCCTTTTACCATATCTGTCTCGTTGATTCTCCCGCAATGCATCGGCCGCGTGTTTCGCTTTTCATCATTACGCATCCTTCCTTTTCAGGTTTCCTTCCATTCCATTATGCGTCTTCTTTTGATCCCTAACACATAACCCTTTCTTTTCTAGTTCTCCTCGCACTTCTTACTATGGTCCGTGCACGAGGAGACTGCATATATAAACGACTCAAGTACCACTTAGTTCGCTAGTTTAGACCTCCTTCGAGCTACCTTGTATCTCGTCGCCGCCTAGCAATCTAATTGCTTCTCTCGTCTTACTCACCCCGCAGTTAGGAAACCCCTAGATCGCTTCTTCGATTGGCTTGTCCTTCGACTCACCAATATCTTGTCCACCATTGGAGGAATCCCCACAACAGAAGTACTGCGCGTCGGATCCAACCCGACTTCTTTGATCGGTTCGCTCTCCGCTTACTGATATCTTCGAGGAATCCCCTCAACCCCCGCTGATGGAGGAATCCCCACGTCAGAACCACTGTGTCGTCAGCCCCAACCCAACTCCTTGTTATCAAAGGCCCCTTGTGATTCCTCCTATCCCGGGTAGTCATAACAGTATCAGAGTTTGTGAGTCAGATCTGATAACTTTAATATCTTCTTAGAGTTCATTGCCTGAAGAACACTTCTTTCTTGATGTAATTGGAGCTTCCAATAAGACATCTTTGACAATTGGCTCAGGAAATAAAGAAATGCACCCCTTGTTATTATCGCTTGCCAACATTCACACCACTGTTTGCATGAAAGCAATCTCTCATGCCTTTGCATTGGCCACATACCTTTCAATTTCCAAATTCCTCCATGTTTCCCCTGCTATGCAAGCCATTTTGTCTGCACATGTATATCACTTTGTGGTATCAATTGTCATGGAAAATTTGAAGATGGCAGCAAAGATGGATGTAGTTATATCCAATTCTTTTGGGCTTCTTCAAATAATCCACACTCCTCTTGTATCTTGGATTGCCAACCTCCCAGAGCAACATTTAATTGCCTGCATATCTTCAGGGGCTTCTCTAATATCGACTACCACTATGGAGATGTTTGGTGATCCTACCCCCACTCCCTCTTGTCAGCGAGATGCAACCTTTGCTGCTATCAGAGAGGCATGTCATCTCTGCAATCCATGTGATATTGCCACTTTCCACAAACTCTGTCTTGCATTGTTCAAACTCAACAGTGTCGTCATCCTATTTTGGGCCAATTGAGGTGATGTATGCCTGTTAACTTTTCTCATCCCTGATGCACTTCACCAGTGGCATAAGTTCTATTTTGATCACTGTTTGCACTAGGTAATTAATATCATTGGTGGAGCAAAACTTAATCGCTGTCTTTCAGTTCTCCACCCACATACTAGAACACACCACTAGTCAAATGGGGTCTCTATGCTCAAACAAACTTCAGGTAAAAAACACCAGGACCTGGAAAATTTGTTGCCAGTCATCACAGCAGGTACAGTCCCTGATCAAGTCCTCTGTGCTCTCCATGCAATCACAAAGTTCATCTTTCTCGGCCAAAGTGTTTACCTCTACAATGAAACCCTGCATGCACTTTGTAAGGCACTCCGTGAATTCCATCACTATAAATCCAGCATCATCACTGCAGGTGGTAATTGAGGAAAAAACAGCTCCCTCAGTCACTTTCAAATTCCAAAACTCAAGTTGATGCATCATGTCAAACAGAGTACCTGTGCAATGGATGCTCCCTACCAGTGGAGCAGTGACATCACTGAAAGGTGTCACATCACACACATCAAAACTCTGTATTGCCTTTCTAATTATCACAACTTTCATGAACAATGTTGTCAATTACTCAATCATCAAGAGAAACAGTGATTTTTCTAGCTTTACACCACTCTGAAAACAACTCAATGTGTATCATTAATGCAAGAAATCATGTCCAAGATTCAAATGATGCAACTTTACCATGTAGAGCCAATATCTGGTCAGCTAATCAGTGGTGACAGCCCCACCAATGTCGATTCATCAGTCATAGACAGCGCAGCCACTTCAGAGCTTGAGTTATCCATTGCTCTTCCAGATCAAAATAAATCTGTTTTCGATCGACCACATGCACAGATCTCTGCAGACAACAAAAGTGCAATTCTTCTTGCCCACCACCCCCACTTTCTGAACCTGAGTATTGATGAAGCTTCTTGAATTCTTGCAATTGATGATCTGCATCCTGCTTTGGGGGATTTACTTTCAGGACATTCATATAATACCCAAAATGGCCACTGATTTTTGTTACGACTACCCAGGGTAGGAGTAATCGCTAAGGGCCTTCGAAGACAAGGAGTCGCTTTGAAGGGCGACGATGCAGTACTTCCGATGTGGGGATTCCTCCGTCGGTGGTGGTCGAGGGGATTCCTCGTGAGGTATCAGTAGGCAGATAGCAAGCCAATCAAGGAGTTGCTTGGAGAGTGATGACACAGTACTTTCGTTGTGGAGATTCCTCCAATGATGGTGATCAAGGGGATTCCTTGATGGTATTGACGAGCAGGGAAGCAAGTCGATTGAAGAAGCGATCTAGGGGTTTCCTAACCACGGGGCGAGCAAGATGAGAGAAGCAAGTAGATTGCTAGGCGACAAGATACAAGGTAGCTCAAAGGAGGTCTAAACTAGCAATCTCTGTGGTACTCGAGTCAGTTATATACGAAGTCTCCTCGCACACGGACTGTAGTAAGGAATGCGAGGAAGACTATAAAAAAAAGGGTTATGCATTATGGATCAAAAGGAAGACGCATAACAGGATGGAAGGAAATCCGAAAAGGAAGGACACGTAATGATGAAGAGCAGAACACACGGCCGACGCATCGTGGGAGAATCAATGAGACAAATAAGGTAAGAGGAAATGCCATGGGTATGGAGGCAATCGAAGAAGCCTAAGGTGGAGAAAAGAAATAAAGTCCAGTGGGTGTCCTAGGATGTGACGTATCAACAGGCCTAGGACTGATGGTAGTACATGGATTGAGCAGAGGCGAAAGAGAAGTACGAAGAAAAGGAAAAGTTGTAACAATTTTCTCCATTGAATTGCCCTCTTCCTTTCTCTTTTATTCACACTTGGAACAAATTTTGCATTCAACAATACTCTGCACAAAATCCACTCTCCTTTATGCCTCCACAGACTGTCCAAGCTGTATCCCCAAGTCCCTCTTTACCCTTTGGCCATGTAAACACAGTTCTTTTGTTTCATGAGAGTGGTGATTTAATTTCGACTGCTATGGATAGTGAGCGTACATTTTTCTTGCATCAATCATTTCTTCCACCCCAATCTTATTTCTTCTGTAGGCTATGTGGTAGCCCAAGTATGCACAGTATTGCAGCCTGTCACAACACCACCCTCTGACCCTCTTCTATATGTTGAATTTTTCCACTTCTCCCACATACACTTTGTGGTGGTGGATGATATCTGTCTCACTGCTCCTGTGCCTGGAATCAAGATGTTTGTTGTGTACTGCAACTTCCAAAGCAATGGTCAGCACTTGGAGGACATTGTTCCATTAGATAGCATCCGCCAAGTCCTGCAGCTTGTCTCCAAGTTTGGTCATCAAGTTCCACCTGATGTGACCTGCGACAATAGTTTAGAGGTTGCGAGAGACTTCTATGTCAATTCTTTTGCAGACAAAGAGACATTCCATGCAATCCTGAGCTACCAGTAGTTAAACTTGTGCTGTAAATATTTGACTGCTTTGTTCTACGAATGCATGCCAATATGAACATTTCATGTGATACTCTTGCCAGCCACTTCATAAAATTTGTAACTTGTAATTACTATATTTTTATTGTGTAGTGAGTGAATATCTCAGGTATATTCAGGTCTCATGTATTTTCAGATATAATCCACTCATACTATTCTTTCACGGTGGCACTCTTACTGTCGTCCTGCTGGTTTTGAGGGTAGCCAATGGTAGCCAGTGTGTCCCTCAGTAAATGAGTTAGTTTCCAGTGATACTCTCAGCTAACTGTCTTACTGATGCTCCGACGGAAGTGAAAGCAAACCAAGAATATTTATCATGCCATCAGAAGTTGTGATGGCATCTCATAACCCAAGTGGTTGGTACCTTCTCTCGAAAAATAATACAACAATTGGATGCATTCTTGTGAGCAGGATTTGTTCAGGCTACGTTGGTGGCAACAAAATGTGAACACCTAGGCGGCTTCACCAATGACAAGCAAACCTTATCTACTGGTCCATGATGCATGATGTCCTGCTTGCAACATGTACAGACATAATTGTGTATCCTGTTCACACTGCAAACAATGTGACAGCAGCCGAACTAACAGAGACCCCGTCTTGTTCTCGCCTTTACTCATCGGTATGAGTTCATGGGACTTACCAATCATAACATCATGACATGCTAAAATGATAGCCAACGCGAATTTTCTGTGTAATATGTTCTGGGTAGTCAGATATGGTTAGTATGGCACCTAGGAGCATGATAAATAACTACTTAGGCGGTGACCTGATCGACACCGATGCAGAAAGCCTCTGATCAGATATTTATTCAGTTCTCTAAATGAAGTTCGAGGGTTGTCCAACCCTGAATGACATGCTGTAACATGAACTCCCAACCATTTGAGGATCGAGCATATAGAGGGAAATTGGAAAGTGAAGCCGCTGTAAAGGAGTATCGCAGCCGAGTAAGTTTCTCTTCGTTTGACGGCTATAAAGCCAGCAACTAACCGCGTGGTTTTCCCACAACTCGCACCATGTCTTATTGAATCCAGAGTCACAATGACAGCCGACCTTCACCCCGGTAGCTTTAGAATAGTTTCTCTCACAGAAGGAAACCCGCAGATTGGTATCAACTACACGATGCCTGCCTGGCAGAATGTCTATGTCAACGGACCTGTCCAGAACGTATGACCATTCTCCGCTGCCAACCGGAATGTAGCACTTACCTATTCCTTGCAGTGGGAGTTCAAGAAAGTTGGCAACAACAAATATCAGCTCAGTGTAGGCAGATATCCCTATGCTGGGGTACTTGATGGCAAGGTTATTGCTTCCGTCTACCCTGAGCACGATATAGAATGGGAAATTCTTTACCGTGAATATCAGGATGCTTATACGTGAGTAGGATCCATTTTACATGCTGTCTACCTGTTCCATCATTCATTCCTTGTTCAGTATCGCACTAGCGAATAAATCCCATCTTGGATGGACTATACCTCTAATCCCAAATGGGGAGGTAATGAGTTCTGCCCTCTTGGTGTGATAGTCATCTTATTCGCATGATAGACTGTGGTTGTGACCCAGCCTATCACATCAACCAAATCCATCCCTTCACAATTCTTACCACGTCAACTGTTTAGGTTTGAGCCACTGGACGAATGATGAGAAAGTGTATGTATGATGTGAAGTCAGTGTCGCAGTAGGAGGCTAGGTTGTATTCGAGATGTTGATGTTCTTGTATACTTTGAAAGAAAAGGATTCAGTCATCGTGCCGCGGTCATACACCAGTTCAACGTGACTCTGACCTAGAAAATATGGGGCAATGTGGTGAAAGCGAACGCACACGAGAGCAAGACTCAAGAGCGCAGTCATCTGTTAAAGCAGCCCCTCTGATTCGTACTCATTCGTCGCAGTTGCAGAACCTCCAGGAACGAGCGCTGAATCAGATACTGTTGCATAAATTTAAAGAACATTGCAGTTGGTCAAATATATGCTGAACCAGATTTAATAGCTGGCAGCACCCACCAAGTGATTACTCCATACTTGGAAATGAGGTTATTGACCTAGAAGTATTATTCAGCGTCTGGCTTAGGTGTCAGTGGACAGCTTGAAGTGGTCCTGGAACTGACATGCTGTATTTCTCGCCATTCCACCTGTCCACATGTCGCTTGGAGTGCAAACGGAATTTGATGGAGACACTGTAAACGTGCAATAGAATACAGTGGACATGCTCGCAACGCATAGTATTGGGACCCCCAAAATTCTCTCGATGCATTATGAGGATCACGTATCAGTGGACACTGTGACATGTCAGGACAGAAGACATCAACAGAACCTGTCAGAAAATGCTGCTCTCGCCCCTTGATTGGGGACGACCAAAAAGGCCGTCGAGCACATATAGCCTCTACACCGCCAGACTTTCCAAGGGTTGCGAGAAGGGGAAATGATTCGAGACCACCATTGGATTTGGTGAAAAACACAACCGTGGTTGTGTGTATCCCCATTCATCGCGCGATTGGCCACTGGCAGTGCAGTGGATCCAGAAAGCACAACCAAGTCATGACGTTCATCGCTGCAGCGCCTCACGTTCATTAACAGGGTTGGCACTACGAGCTGGAACCGTGATAAATTCGGATATTGGGTCCCCAAAGACGATACCTGGAGAGACATGGAATTCCGAGGTAGACAGCCCAGTCGATTCGCTCGTGGACTTCTGAGTGGCTTCTGCATCGTGATTCTCGACATTGTTCAGGTCTAAGTCACTCGGTGTTGCTGGTACAATCATGTTTGCCTCCTCGCCAGGTGGCCTGCAATACAAGTCAACATTCCCATAATGATTGATTAAGCGCAATCTCAAACGAACCAGATCTCGTTCCTAAACAGAGTGATAGCGTCTTCTTCCCACAAATTGACTTGCATAGGACGCAGGTGGTCCAAAATGCCGACTTAGTTTCGGTTACGGCCAAGCATGACCTCGCCCTGGAGCGGCAGGCCAAAATTGACTCTCCATTGGTGTAGGTACTGTGTTCCCTGCAGAGGCGAGCATGGTGAGACCGCCATACTGGATCTTCAACCCAACAAAGAAAAGTAAAGCAAACCAATGATCTACCTGTGACGCATGTGGGATAGTCAGGCTCTCGACATGAGCTAGTCATGAGTGACTTACCACGATATGCCACTCGGAATCTAAATGCAAGGCTATCGGAAGGCGCAACACCCCATCACAGAGTCCAAAGTGCAACATATCATTGCATGCATGCTTTGACGGAAACCTTGAACAACCTGAACACGATAAACTGCTGGAAAGATACATCCGTGACTTGCAATGTGTAATCGGCATCAGTCACTAGTGACTAGTCAGTGCTTAATATATTTTTGGGCAGATTTGTATCGAAGGGCTCCGGTAGCTGTCTTGAGTTTGGTATTTCCGTGATCATAGTCATAGACTGTAGAGTCATACAGTTGTAGTAGGATTCAGAAGTGGCAGTTGAAGCCAAACTTGGAGAAATTGCGGAGCTTCGTTTAAGCTTCGTGGACAAACTCTTGATCATGTAATCAACAGCCATCAAGGAACAAGCCAATCATCAATGCATTACCTACTACCTTATAGACACAGTTGACGCGAACACTACAGTCATTGTGTCATTCACTCAACATGCCACATCTAGAAAACTAGCCGAGCATAATGCTACATTATTCGCTCCATATATAGAGGTTAGCGCCATAACAGGTGCTCTGGTCCAATCAGAGTCCTCACTAACCCTCGCATAGGCTCGCGAAAGCCTTCGGAAGCGTAACGTAATAGTCATGCTTTCCAGATGCAGGTCTGTCGCTTGTCATTTCATCCCCACTTGACTCATCATTAGATGCCCTCCACCGTAGCGTCGTTCACGATTTCATGACAAGGTTCATCTAGCTTACACGTCGATGCTTTATATGATGGATGCATGGCGCTTATTTTGATCAAGCTCACTGGCACTCTACTCCTGCTCTGTACGGGCAACCTTCTCGTGCCCGGTCTGACTGTTTGCAAGGAACCCAGGCACCTACTAGCTACTAGATGTATGTGTTTCTGGCCTATAAACGACGAGGTATGTACGTGCTCTGGTTTGGTTTTACTAAATTTCCTCCCAGAGAAATGCAATATACCACGGAGAATCTCCAACTTGAAGCCCACCAAATGTGCCCCGACTACTCAGGACGTTCTGACCGAGGCGTTGTTTCGTTCATGATGGGCTGCCATTGTTCGAGGACATCTTGAGTCCCAATTGCTCGCGCCGAGATCACTTCTGAGTAGGGCTAATGGACAACGAAATGGACGAAGCGGATCACGCAGCGAGAACGCCCAGTCTGTGTCACACTTGGTATCTGGAGTCAGCTGGTTCTAAAAGCCCCAGATAAGTAGGCTTTACAGTCCTCCTGTTGACAGCCAGGTCCCTCACAATACAGCCTTGCCCTATCAACACACCAGCTTCGCCTCTCAGATTAGTTCTGAGGGGTAAACTTGGCGGCAGGAATCTCAACGGAGACACAGAAGAGACAGCACCTGGTCCTGGAACTTTCCCTCTGCTAAATTGTCACTTGCTCGCTGATCTGGTGCTCATCAGTCAGCTGTGGTTGGCAGAATCTACGGCATCGGTGAACGGCTGTGTGGTTCCACGCAGGATGCGTCAGTCTTCAATCTTGCTAACCGAATTGTGTGGCTCATCGCCCATTGAACGCCATTTCGATTGGGAACATATATATGGGTGCATCTCCGCAGCACTGCCATTTCCACCACCCAGTTAAACCGCAAATGGACGGTCGATGCGGGGATCATCTACCAACTTAACCGAAGTTTTAAGCATCCGTCGAGTGTCATCGACCCTTAGTTCATTTCTGGCTAGCCGTCCTCCAAGTCGAATCGGACTGTCATCAAGCGATAACGTTACACACTGTCCTTACAGGTGAATGATAGTATTCATGGTGACATTCGTCATTATAGTGATAATGTCGTTATTCGAATAACCCATATAAGTTCGTCAGCTGACTAGGCCAAATATTTCTAGATAATAGATCAATGTTATGTGAATCGGCTAGTGTGGTTATCGTATGCCCATCTGGACTTTGATCTGCTATGATTCAATGGGCAGCCTCATCATGATCATGTGGACATCTTCGTAAGTATAGTGGAAGCATCCAGCGAAGTCTGTCGAACACAGTATCCTTTGACGGAGCTAGGCCCCAGAGTCTCGCCAACCTCTCTGAGGTGGCTCCTAATGTGTTCCAAAATGTGTTCCAATTTGCAGTTCTGTCATGCCCCGCTGGACAGTTGTCTGGTGCACTTTATCATGTGGTCGAGCCTCCGACGGAAGTGAAACCAAACCAAGAATATTTATCATACCATCAGAGGTTGTGCTGGCTCATAACCCAAGTGGTCAGTAGCTTCTCTCGAAAAATGATACAACAATTACCAAGACCATGTAGCAGCAAAATCATGCAGACTACGGCCTGAGATCTATCGGACAAGATGCATCCTTGTGAGTAGGGCTTGTTCAGGCTATGTTGGTAGTAACAGAATGCAAACATCTAGGTGGCTTCGCCGACGACAAGCAAACCTTCTCTACTGGTCCATGACGCCCCACTCACAGCATGTACGGATGTACCCCGGTTCATGCTGCAGACAATGTGACAGCAGCCGAACTAGCGAGATTCTCCTTCTCACCTTTACCCACCGGTATGAGTTCATGGGACATACCAATCATAACATCACGGCATGGTAAAATGATGGCCATCGCAAATTTTCTGCGTGACATGTTCTGGGTAGGTGTCAAACATGGTTAGTATGACACCTGGGAGCATGATAAATAACCACTTAGGCAGTGTGCGCACCTAATCGATGCCAATACAGAAAGCCTCTGATCAGATATTCAAGTATTCGGTTCTCTAAATGAACTTCGAGGGCCGTCAACCTCGAATGAATGCTGTAACATGAACCCCCCAACCATTCGAGGGTCGAGCACATGCAAAAGAGGGAAATTGGAAAGCGAACTCTATAAGGGAGTATCGCAGCTGAGTGAGTTTCTCTCCGTTTGGCGGCTATAAAGCCAGCAACTGACCGCGTAGTTGGCCCCCAACTCGCACCACACGTCTT
>JBBPQZ010000365.1:0-17091 GCA_038092795.1 Boletus rubissimus
ATTGGCGAACAAACCACGTACTGTCCACACTAAGTTTATCACTGAATTCCTCTAGTAGATCTAGATACTGAATTCATCTAGGAGATATTTATCCCTAGCTTATAGTGTAACATCCATGGGTAGGCAAGGCATAAGTCTGGGGAACTTTGTTTTAGTTCCATTGCATTTGCCTACAAAGAAGACATCGGAGTCCTCATTTGTTTTAGATTCATGAGTAGATCAGGTGTTACTTCCGCTTTTCTAGATTCGTGAACAAATGACTTCAGGTGTTCTAGGTTCCTCATGGTGTTTGGGTTTTCCACCTGTGCTTTCATCCATCTAATGGTTCAGGGGTCCACCGTGTTCATCCAGTAGTGATCCGTGCTCCGGTTTCTTCGGTTCTTGGCGGAAGGGCGCTCTGCAGCCTCATTACTGCCTACTTTAGATGTGCTGGTGCTTCCAAACCCTTTGTTTGCTCACTTAGTTTTATCAAGGGAGTCCACCTCTTTTACTGGGGGGGTTGATATCTTTTCGAGGATTAGTTGCGCCACTCGGTCACCTGCTTTGGCTACAAATTCCTCATTCAAAAAGTTAAACAGGAGGATTTTCACTTCTTCCCTGTAGTCGCTATCTATCACCCCCACTCCAGTGGTTAGCTTTCTTTTTATGGCTAATCCACTCCTTGGTGCAATTCGGCCATAATAGCCTGGTGGAATTTTCATTGACAGCCCTGTTGCTATTAGGGCTTGTCCTTTCGCTGGAACTACTGTGTCCTCAGAGGTGTACAGATCATACCTGGCTGCACCCAGGGATCCTCACACTGGGAGCAGTATTTCTTTTTTTGTTCTGATGATTTCCAACATGGTCACGGGGAGATTCACTCGGTTGATTTTCTCAGTCTCATCATTGCGTAACAAAATTGTATATTGATTGCTTTGTTGTACAGGTGGCAATGACTTAGGTGGTACAGCAAACCGACTGGTATCTACTGTATAGACTGAAAACCCGATCCAGAGTCCGCATTCTCTTCCACAACTTCTGTGATTGTGGCTTGAGTTTCCTGCTCAGGCAATTTGGCAGCATTCATCAAGGCACAGATTTGAGAAAATTGTTGGGGGGAGATTACTTGACTGTTCCACTCTACTGCTCATGCTCTCGGGCCACGCAGATGTGGTGGGTGTTCCTGGCAAGGCCAAGGCTTACCACACCTCCAACATATTCCTGCGGCATGTGCCTTATTGAGCTCCATAGAAGCTCCACATCCTGGGAACACACTGGGTGTGTTTGGGTGGGGGGCTGCGGTGGCAGTTGGAGGTGGTCCGGCCAGCAGAGTGTATTACATCTGAGGTCTCCTCAGAGTGAACCTCTGCTGAGTGTATGTCACAGGGTAGACTGCTTGGTTCCACTTGCCTCGCTCTTGGAGGATTTCCTGCGTCTTCTGTAACACTTCCTCCCACTCGAAGAGGTCCTCAGAGTCAATCAGGGCATGGTTGTTGTCCTCCATGTGGTTCACCAGTGTTTGACAGGCACATCGGCAGACTTGGTCAACTAGCGATCATCCATTCACTATAACATCATATTTCACCTCATCTGCATACTGATACAGCTTGGTGAAGAAGTCCTCTACAGAATCATTCCCTTGTTTCAGCATGAAAAGCTTGGTCTGGGCTTTGCACTTGAGTCTAGGGGGTTGGAACACTCTTTTGAGGTTTGCTTCGAACGTCGAGAAGTCCTGATGCTCATCGATCTTTCGTCTGATTTGGAGGTCAGCCCATTGCCCAGCAGGGTTCTCTTCCTTCATGTACGGTGTGGTGATCAAGATCTTTTGATGACTCAATGATTCCTGTTCAAAACCTCTTACGTAGACCGTTATCTGTCTCCACCAGGATTGAAACTTCTCCTTGTTGCCCGTATAGAAGTCGGGTTTAGCATAGATGGATTTCCTGATCCTTTTGTCCATTTTGGGGTGATGAATGGGTTCATGGGAACGAAAAGGCACACCCAGGGGTTGCCCTTCACTGGATGGCAACAATGGTGGAGGAGGGGGGTCACCAGATGGTGGCGGTTTCACCTTGGGGAGAGCTGCCAGTGATCTCCTCAAGTGGTATGGTGGGTACGGTCTGTCCAGATGGTTGCAAATGTAGTCATACCTCCAGCTGAGGTATTCGAAGTCAAGGTGTGCTATATCCGCCTGTTCTTGGGTGTAGGTGGGAATTGGTGGGGAAGGTATCATGGGATGGACGAGTGGATGGGAGAGTGGTTTAGCCACCAGAGTTCTACTGGTTCCCTCCATTGGGATATCTTCTATTACTTCAGTAAGTCCCTGCATGGAGAATGTGGAAGCCCATTCCGATTGAAGTAATTGAACATCAACTCAGGAAGGTGGTCGAGCATAAGGGGATGGGGTTCCGGCTTTAGACATATTGGGTGAGTTGATGAAGGACTGACTTTGGGCAGAGATATGGATGGTAATTTCCTATGGGGGCGTTTTTCCATAGGAGGTCGTATCGGTACCAGTAGATCTTTTTGCCCTTAGAGAGGACCCGGGCTTTCAAATGAGGAGGTGGAGGAAGTCTCCATATGGGTGTCCCACTGGTGCCACACTGCTTGCAGGATAATGGTGTTGTTGTAGCAGCGGAGGGCAGGGATAAGGTTCTGAAGGATTTCGATTATTACCTACACTGGTTCTCGCCGGAGAAGGCAAAGGAATCGACACAGATTGAAGCTATAAATGGAGCCTCTGGTTCTCCAGCAGCAAATAGATTTCAATATGAGATGGGTGGAACCGGATGAGCTTTACTACAGCTCAAGGGAATACTGCCCTCGTCAGTTGTGACATCACAGGTGATCATGAGAACCTGGGTTCACCGGTGTAGAACCAACATGGACCGCTAGGCACTCAGCAGATGACAGGAGCTAGTGCACTATGCTTGGTAGCAACTTTATCCTTATTTATAATGGCGGACGACCATATGAATACAGTGGGCATGGTTGTAGTCCACTCTCGTTTTATCTCCAAGAAGGAAAGATTCCCCTGAAGTCTGGGGTCCGACTAGTGCACTATCGTGAAGAGCAACAATGCGGATGGGTGGACGCATTGCCCAGGGAATTACCCCATATGAGCTGAATGCGAAGGAAGGTGGGTCAAAGTAAACAGCGACACAGCGAAGTGCGTGTCAATAGGCAAAGTTGATAAGAGTAGTAGCGAAGAGAGGGCGTCGGGGGTCAAAGAGACTGGTGACAAAGTAGTTTCAGAATTATGAAAAAACCACAAATCCTCAAGAGTCACTAAGTGTGATTTTCAAGAGAAAGAAATGGAATTCCGAAACTAGGGAATACAGTGGGGAATCAACTACTTATATACTGTAGCTACGTGTGCACAGACCATGTTTAGGGCTGGTGCGGAAGGTTCTAGAATGATTATGTAAGTGTGATGTCATGGAATGTTCTGGAATGTTTGGAGGATGACATTATGGGAAATAAGGTAAGGAACTAAGCAGATGAGTGATGGGGGCGAGATTAATGGATCTGATGGTGAGGGATAAGATAAGATAAGATCGCTGCATCCAAGGGGATGCATTGAATCCTGGCGTAAGTCCACATGACTAGTGAAGGAAAAACTGTTGAAGGAAGACAGGGGTTTCATATGAGTATCTTCTAGAAGGATGTCGTGACCAAGGCTTTATTTTGTTTCACCCCTAGGCCAATACTTTGATCGACTCATGTAGATTGCTTGTCGATATCCTCAAGGAATCTCCTCAATATCCACTGCTGGAGGAAACCCCACATCAGAAGTCTGCACTATTGCTTCCCAAGCAACTCCTTGTTATCAAAGGCCCCTATGATTACCCCTACCCCAGGTAGTTGTAACATCTAAGTTGGTAATCTTAGTTGATAATTTAGCTAAAGTACAAGGCTAGATATGGGGCTTTGTATATGGAGGTGAAATAGAAGATGAAGTACTAAAGTCTGGGGATTCCAAGTATTTTCAGGAGTACAAGTATTTTCAAGGATAGGTAACAAAAAGAGAAGACAGGTAACTAAGAGGAGGTGGAAATGAAAGGTTAGGGAGGATGGAGGTATGAGATGCAGGGAGGATGTGGGGTATGAGATGCAGGGATGACAGAGGTACATGAGTATTGAAAATGAACATTACAGAATAGATGAAAAGAGAAGAGAATTCTGAAGGTCTGGAGTTGTGATATATGTAATGATCACTTTTGTCATTGCCTCACAACCCCTATCCTAGGGTTCCATTTACAATCTTAGCTATCCCTTAGCTAACCCCCGCCACTCTTCATTGTCTTAGCTAGGTCTTAGTAACCCTAAGCTAACCTTTTGCCCCACTTCCCTCTATTTATGCAAGACCACTAAGTATATAGCTGCAGTGCACTTCACTTATGTCTTTATCAGATCTTATCTTATCTTGGCCAATGCTGCCCCTTTTCATGGCTCGTATCTTATCAGTACTACACTCCAGTTACTGTTTGTTATGAACTACCGCCGAAGCATCTGATCACTTCCACAAGGCTCGGACGATGCTCGCAGAGTACACAACTCCTGGCTCAATGAAGAGGGTATGGGGGTCCTTTCCAAACAATGCAGTCTACAATGACCAAAAAGGCCAAGGCAATGACTATCGCAGTGAACAAAGTGGATTAGACTGGGATTTCCAGTCGCAGAGTACTACTTTATATACTGTACAGGCGCACGCACAGACCATGCTATGCATGGGATGAACTACCATAAATAGACTAAGTGGTCTCACGACCATGGGAACGAGATAACGGAGATTAAAGGGGCTGTGTGAGAAGAGCAGAAATTAAAGGCATGCAGTCACCTCATGATATGACGTCATTGGTTCTAGACCTGGTCATATGAGGGTTACCACGGTCACGTGCACAGATCACGTGACTGAAGAAGAAAAGAATGTAAGTCCGAAAAGTTTGAAAATGTTCATATTATAACACTACCCCCTTTTTATGACTCGAATTCCAGATGAGTCATGGTATGGTCTGTGACTGTAAAGTTCTCAAAAGGAGAAAAGAGAAAGGCGAAGGATGAAGCCATGAGTCTGTGGAGTTTACGAGGAGCTGAAGGGTTAGACTTGTGGAAATCGGCAACTGCCAGAGGGGCAGTGTTAATGATATCGGCAGATTCCCATGGACGATCAGTCTCGTCATAACCTTTCCAATGTACCAGATACTCCAACTTCCTATTTTTGAGACGCAATGAGGCGATATAATCTACCTCGAATTGTTCTTTCCCTTCCTGGTCTATCTTGATTGCATCAGGATGGACTTTTGGTTGTCCTGGTAAGGTTTCCTGATAAGGTTTAATGCAAGAGATGTTGACCGTGGGATGAATGCGGACAGCATTGGGGAGTTTAAGCATGACAGCATTAGGGAGGACCGTGATGATAGCATAGGGTCCAATCCATTTTTGGGTTAACTTTTTAGCCATATATGGAAGTTTGAGTTTATCGGTAGATAGCCAGACCTGCTGACCAATAGAGTACTCCGGGGCTTCGGAACGATTTTTCTCTACAGAAGCAATCATGCGATCTCGAGTATTTTCAAGTGCTGCTTCTATCTCCTTGTGAAAACAGCCCATTTCTCCTGCGAATCCTGCTAATCTCCCTTCAAAGCCCATGTGAGGGGCGTAATTACGTATAACATTGAAAGGGATGGAGCCGGTAGCAGTGGTGACAGTATTATTATGTGAGAATTGAGCCATTTTAAGCCAGTCAGCCCATTCGTGTTGCTTTTTTCCAACGTAAGCGCAGAGATATTGTTCGAGATCTCGGTTAACATGCTCCGTTTGGCCATCTGTTTGCGGATGATAGGCCATGGAAATCTTTTGTGAGATACCAAGGAGTTTGCATAGATCCTTGGTAAAAGCAGATATGAATTGAGGACCACGATCGGAAACTAGCGTAGAAGGAAGTCCATGAATACACCAAACATGATCTCTAAATAATTTTGCAAGATCCGAAGAAGAACAAGTATCGTAAGTGGGAATGAATACAACTTCTTTGGAGAAGCGATCCACTACCACACAAATAGCCATAAAAGAATGTGATTCGGATAAACCCGTAATGAAATCGACCGAAAGATCTTCCCATGGTTTTTTGGCCACAGGTAGCGGAAGGAGTTTTCCTGCCAGTGCTTTTGACTTTCCCTTTGTGAGGGTGCACACTTGGCAGCTATCTACATAAGTTTTAACGTCTTTGGTGACACCAGGCCACAAAAAGTAATGAGTAAGGGTATTGTTACGACTACCCGGGTTAGGAGTAATCGCTAAGGCCTTCGAGAACAAGGAGTCGAGTTGGAGCTCGACGACGCTGGGGTTCTAACGTGGGGATTCCTCCGTTAGCAAGAGTTGAGGGGATTCCTTGAAGGTATCAATAAGCCAAGGGCGAACCGATCAAGGATAGTCGGGTTGAGGGCCGACTCACAGTACTTCCGTTGTGGGGATTCCTCCAACGGTGGACAAGGTATCGACAAGTCGAGAGACGAGTCGATCAAGGAAGCGATCTAGGGGTTTCCTAATCGCGGGCGAGTAAGACGAGAGAAGCAACCTAGATTGCTAGTGGCGACGAGTTACAAGGGTAAATCGAAGGAGGTCTAAACTAAGGATCTATGTGGTACTCGAGATCGTAGTTATAACCAAAGCAATCAGAAGGAAGCCCGAAAAGGAAGGACGTGTAAATGAAGAACGGAATACGCAGCCAACACATCGCGGGAGAATCGCTAGTTTAGAAAAGGTAAGAGGATGCGCCACAGGTATGGAGGCAGAAGAAGCCAGTGGTGGAGAAAAGGAATATAGTCTGTGGGTTGTGTTTAGGAGTCCTTTGAAAAGAAGCGAAATGACAAGAAACTAAGAAACGGAAACGACGGAACCCAAGGACGCGACCTCTAGCTAACAGAGGCTGTAGACAGGTCATGACGAGAGCCGTTAGCTAGCAGTCACCAACCGGAGTTGCAGTCAGTTTAAGGTCATGAGCGCGGACCTAGCACCGATGGTAGTACATGGATTGAGACGAGGCGAAAGAGAAGTACGAAGAAAAGGAAAAGTTGTAACAGGTATGAATAGTTTTAGAGTATCCGCCATGACTGGCGATGGGAGAATTGTGGCATAAAGTAAGGAGACGAGTACATAAAGATGGAGGTATGAAAACTTTGTTTTTGTCATTTTTGAAAATGTTCATAGAAGCGTCGAAAAGGAAGTCGTTCACAGCATCCACTCCAAGAGAAGTAGACTCCGATTCCGAATCGAAAGAAAGTCCGAAGAGAGAGAAACCAAATTAATAAAAATGGCGGGAGGCAGGACCATAATATTGGTGTTATGATCCTGCACAGCCTCACCATGGTCTGGGCGACAAGAGAGTGCATCGGCCCGGCCATTGGAAGAACCCGGTTTATAAATAAAAATGTAATTGAATTCCTGAAGCACGGCATGCCAACGAGCCTGCCGACCGCTAAGAGTCTGCAGCTTCTTCCAATACTCCAGGTTCTTGTGATTGGTCCAGATCTCGAATCTATTGCGACCAATAAGGTAGTGGCACCACTCTTCCAGTGCCCAAATAACTGCAAGTAATTCTTTGTCGTAAATAGGATAGTTGCACTCAGCGCTATCAAAGGAGTGGGAGATAAAGGCGATAGGACACCAATTACCATCATTACATAGAGTGGAGAGCACAGCTCCAGTGGCGATATCTGAGGTGTCGGTTTCAACCCTAACTTCTTGATCCCGATTAGGATAGGCCAGAAGCGGGGCGGTAGTGAATTTCTTTTTGAGGGCTTTGAATGCCACTTGTTGATCAGGACCCCATGTGAACAGAACGTCTTTTTTGGTAAGATCGTTCAAGGCACGTGCAATCTCGGCAAAGCCCGAAATAAAACGCCTATAATAATTACAAAGACCAAGGAAACCTTGGAGCTGCTTTAACTGAGTAGGAACTGGCCAGTCCATAACTCCAGCGACTTTCTTTTCCTGCATTTCCACCCCCTTTTTAGATACAACCATGCCTAAAAAGTCCACTCTGTCCTTCGAGAAATGACACTTGGAGGGTTTGACGTAAAGATCATTATCGCGTAAACGACGTAAGACCTCTTTTATGACCTCTTCGTGTTCTTCCCGAGTCTTCTTCGACATAAATATCATATAATCGTCGATATAAATAATTACTACGTCATACATGTCATTAAATATGTCATTCATCATTTGTTGAAAGGTAGGAGGAGAATTGGTTATTCCGAAATACATTACCGTGGGTTCGTAAGCTCCAATTGGAGTAACAAAGGCACCCTTCCATTCATCACCTTCCTTGATCCGCACATTGTTGTAACCCCAACGTAAGTCAAGGGCCGTGAACATGTCAGCATTTTTCAGCCAATCAATGAGCTGCGGAATCAAGGGAAGTGGATAGGAATTCTTGATAGTACCCTCGTTCAGGTAACGATAGTCAATGACCATCCATTTCCCACCGTCCTTTTTTGGAATAAAGAAGACGGGAGATGTTTGAGGCGATTTGGAAGGAGCAATATAGCCCTTTTTGAGCTCCTTATCGATAAATGCGCGAACTTCGTCCATTTCAATGTCTGATAGGGGAATTACTCAACCCTTCTTCAGGACGAAATCTGGCTTGAGATCTACAGCATGATCCCAAGGCTTTCATAGCAGCATTCTTGTTGACTCCTGTTCCAAGAAGACTTCAAGGAACTCGTGATACACCTCAGGGACTTGATCTTTGAGTCCTTCCTCGATAGTACGTAAAAAAGAAGGACTAGGTTCAAAATAATTAGAAGCAGGAGGTCCAGAACCCATGATTTTGCAATACTGAGTGCAGCATGGAAATGAAATAGTTTTCTGCACCCAGTCGACCTCGGGATTATGGCGGAAAAGCCAGTCATACCCGATGATCATGCGATGTGTACCAAGTTTAGATATATAAGCGTCAATTGTTTCGAAATGCCCAGCGATTTCCACGATCAGGGTTACTGCATGCTGGATTTGGCCAATAGTGCCTTCTGATCCATCAGCGTTATGTATCTTAATCGGATTATCGAGGGTAAAGAAAGGAATGCTGTGACGAATAACGTAGTCCTGATCAATGAACGTATGGGTAGCACCAGAGTCCAGGAGAGCTCTGAACCGATGACATTCCCATTGACCATCCCACTGGCAACGTATGATAGTCTCAAGCGAGAACTCTCCACCGAATGACAATGTCGTTGCACGTTGCTGGGAAGTCATGACACACGAGAGGGGTTTATAAATAGAACTAATTTTTTGTTGTTTTTGGAGAGAATTAAGCACACTATTATTTAATTCCGGTGCCACACTCAATTGAGACACTCTCACGGAATGAACAGACAAACTTCGTAATATAGAGGATAAATTGGAAATAGGAAAATCAGAATCAGAGCATGATGTAAGAGAAGAAGAAGAAGAAAAAACAAAATTAGGTCCATGCATGGAGGAACCCTCTACTCCTACGTGCTGTGTCCTTTTAAAGCCTCAGCCGCGCATTGCTTAGCCTCAACTTCAAACTTGTCCCTATAATAAGCCTCAGCTTCATCTGAGACAAACTGTTGGGCAGCCGTTGCTACTACCGGTGCCGTAACCGGGGGAATGGGGACAGGACGGGAGGTAAATTGTTGTGCCACATGCGCCTGAGAATATTCGGGGACCAGGACATAAGTTCCCTGGTCGTAATCCCAGACAACCTGTTGACGCTGTTGCGGAGGACGGGGTGGTCGACGGTAAGGGTTCTTGGGGCAGTCGGGCTTGATATGCCCAGGGAGATTACACAAGAAACAAGTTCTCGTGTCAGGCCTTGTTGGTGCAGCTTGCTGCACGCTTATCTCCATGGGAGCGCCGTGGCCCAGTTGGGTTCCTACCGCCGTAAACTGCGGACGTTGAGGGGGGGGAGGCTGAGAAGGAGGCGGGTATTGATAACGACCCTGAGGTCGTGGGACGAAGCGGGAATTGGACAGAGGACCACGCTCTATCGCCATCTGCTCGTAAGCTCGGCCGATGGCTCTATAGTTTTCTTTAAGCACGTCGATCTTGAACTCTAATCTGGGATGGTTCATCCGGACTCTTTCATAGATGCGGTAGTCCACCACTTTTTTGAGGATCGTGACAGCGTGGTAATCCTCAATGTTAGCCTCGTTCTGAAGAACTTCGAAACGTTGAAGGAAGAGGTCAATGGGGTGACCGTTTTGTCGGAGACCTTCTAACTTCCGGAGCGACTCGTGAGCAAGTACGTCAATCCGGAAATAACTTTTTAACTCCTTTTGAAGCTTGGACCAACTTGGCCAAGCCAAATCTCCTTTCATTCCAATAATGATATCTTGTGTGTTCTTCACCTCGGTTTCCTCATCGTTGAGGTACTTTTCCACCATTAACTGGGCAAAACCATCTGCCTTCTTCTCGAACCGTGAAAGGACAGCGATGCATCTCAGCTTGTACGACTTCCACGTTTGGACATCTATCCAAAGACGTAACTTGACCCACCAGAGATGGAAGGTGGATCGGTCACCATCCCATTTGTCAGGATCAGCGATCTTCTTTGTCACATTGTTCATTTCTTGGTTTACGTTTAGGGCGGACAGCCTTGCGACGAGATCGTCTAAGTCCACCGAGTTCGACATACTTGATTATGGGTTTTAGGTAATGGGTGGGACAGAGATAGGAGCGGAAGTGTTTGTCACCGTACCACTCGAAGGAGAAGGAGTGGCGCTCGGTTCTTTGTTTGTCATGAGAAGGCCAATAGACCTTATGGGTGTGGGATCGGGAAGGAATCTTGAATATCATCTTCTTTCAACTACTTACTGTGCGGACTTTTCCAACCACACTCTGGGCAGTCTACAAACTTGCTGCCTAAGGAAGTATTTCTTTGATCAGAGATAATATCGTCTTCTCCAAATACAACAATGTAGGTGGCCGCAGCGACCTAAACTGGAATCCAAAACGAAAGATATGTAAAAAGAAGTTGAAGAGGGGGAAACTGGATCTGCCTGGCTACGGCGTATGGAAATACTATCTGCATTAGACGTGATGTCACAGGTGATCACACGAACCTGGATACACTGGCGTAGTACCACCACGGACAGTTAGGCACTCAACTGACAACGGAGGCTAGTGCTCTATGCCCGACAGCAACGTTATCCGTATTTATGACAGCAGACGACTGTATACAAACAATGTGGAGCGAGTGTTGGTCTCGTTACCGTCAAGTGGTAATGCCTCTTGTTTCCTTAGCTCTGGGACCCGAGCGTTGTGTATGCAGTCTAATCCAAGTGTTATGAACTACCGCCGAAGCGTTTGATCACTTCCACAAGGCTCGGACGATGCTCGCAGAGTACACAACTCCTGGCTCAATGAAGAGGGTATGGGGGTCCTTTCCAAACAATGCAGTCTACAATGACCAAGAAGGCCAAGGCAATGACTATCGCAGTGAACAAAGTGGATTAGACTGGGATTTCCAATCACAGAGTACTACTTTATATACTGTACAGGCGCGCGCACAGACCATGCTATGCGTGGGATGAACTACCATAAATAGACTAAGTGGTCTCACAACCATGGGAATGAGATAATGGAGATTAAAGGGGCTGCGTGAGAAGAGCGGAAATTAAAGGCATGCAGTCACCTCATGGTATGACGTCATTGGTTCTAGACCTGGTTATGTGAGGGTTACCACGGTCACGTGCACAGATCACATGACTGAAGAAGAAAAGAATGTAAGTCCGAAAAGTTTGAAAATGTTTATATTATAACAGTTCTGCTCTATCAACAGCCTCTTTTATGGCCTCTTCTCTAGCCGACACTTCCTCCGGATCACAGCTCATTTCGCTATCATCTCACACCTCCTTTCTTTTGTTTGTTTTGTATTTGTATTAGAGTGTATTTCACATGCATCAGTTCTCATTCCCAATTGCATCTTCTTCTTGCTAATGCCTTATGATCTAACAGATCTCTCCGAGTGCATCATTCACATTTGCATTTCATATATATTAGCAATCCCACAGATCCTTCTGATTATATCTTCCATTCCTTCTTTCATTTCTCACTTATTATATCAGATCAGCTATTATTCTGGCAATCATCCTTTTTCATATCCACTCTCTCTAGATCGCATCTCTCCATTACCGATCCTCTGTGCTCCTTACAGTATACATCTGTACCACCTCCACATTGTCATAACCTTTGGAATACTCCCTTGATCCTATGACATATTCATGCCCTTACCACATACCCTTAGCCCTAGGTAGTATAAGTAGTTGGTAGATACAATACCTGTACTTCTTAGTTTTGAAATTCTAGTCTCTTCCTCCGCTCTCAAGATTAGGCCCCTGTCTTGTCCTTCTATTGCCCTTTCCTCTGTCTGTCTAGGTTATGGGATATCACTTTGGGCCAGCATTTATTATTGGTTTAGAGGTTGGTCATAACAATATACATAAAAGAGGGCCAGAGTTGGCATGTAGTGCATCAAAGGTGTTGGAGGTGTTAGAGGTGGACTCATGAATTTATGGAATATGATAGTAACTCTCTTTATCCACATAGGAGAAGTAGAATTGAAACAGGACTTCTTCATAATAAACTGTGGAAAGGAAAACATGATCCTAGGCCTTCCTTGGTTAAGGAAGGTAAATCCCTTGATCAATTGGGCCACTAGATGAGTAGAAATTCTGGATCATCCTAGGAAATCACAACATGACTCCCCTACTGCCTTCACTCAAAGATACCTTGTTTGTTACCTAGACCTAGACTCTAATCAAAAAACTACTTGATTATAGGAGAAAAGAATGAATTAACAAGGAGCCCATTGGATTCACAAAATAACTATTGCAACTGAGATCGCTCAGCATGAAGAGAAGAAAAAAACCACTCTACCTTTGACTTATATGGATTTCCAGGATGTCTTCAACAAAAAAAACACCACCACTCTTCCTTCATCCAAAACATTTGATTACACCATTGACCTGAATAAGGACTTTCTATCAAAGATAGCTAAGGCCTATCCTCTAAATCCAAAGAAACAGGAGGCATGCAAGGCCTTTGTGTTATGTTCATGAACTTTGCCTCTATCATAACCCTAGGAAGGGGATAGCTTTCACTATCCCAAGCCCTTTAGGGTTTCCCACAATGTATTACATCACTATAAAGCCACTATGTACCATTGTTTTCTTTGTAGGCAAATGTAATGGAACTAAAACAAAGTTCCCCAGACTTATGCCTTACCTACCCACAGATGTTATACTATAAGCTAGGGATAAATATCTCCTAGATGAATTCAGTATCTAGATCCACTAGAGGAATTTAGTGATAAACTTAGTGTGGACAGTATGTGGTTTGTTTGCCAATCCTCTACAAATGTATATGGATCGGAGTAATTGAAATGGGTTCGACTGATGGTCTGGTTAGTATTATGATCTTCTAGTGGTCACACACTAGAATTGAAGCTAGACAACAGTAGGTTGCTAGACTACAGTGTTGTTGCACTTGTTGTGTAAGAGATATGTTGGCTAAACTTTTAGTAAAGTTGCCAAAAGTTAGTTTCCTGGTATCTGTTGGTATTAGTAACCAAGGGGTTGCAAGGATATAAAGATGTTAGCAGTGATCTGTAGATATGCTAAGATATAGATGTGTGGATATGTTTCAGGCCTTGCTGGAATTTAAACCAGGCTTCACTTAGTTCACTCAGATAGGTTTTATTAACTCAATTTTTATTGTGCAACTAAGGAGATGAAATTTCAGGTCAGGCAAGACTAGCACTTATTCCTTTAGGTGGCTTAGTCAACTGATATAGCAGATATGCTTAGGTGCTAGTAGTCTAGGCTGTTGGAGATCTATTCCCTTTAGTTGCCCTATGAGGAGTTTTCTTCCTAAAGGTGTCCTATTTCACTTGTCCCTTCTTGGATACCAGTCTTTTGCTCCTAACAAACTACCTAGTAGCACTAAGGCTATGGAATTGTCCTGCACTAGGCCCTCTGTGGGTTATTTGTGGAGGGAACTCCTGAATGGGGTGAGAAAGTCTCTGTAAGAAAGAACTCCTCTGTGAGATCAAATCTCTGTGGATAAGAATCTCAGTGAGATCAGAATCTGTGTAAATCTAAATCTGCTTCTTGTGGCCTGAAAGGCTCTCCTTATATAGATATTTACAGTGGCTGTGCTAGCTTACAAATTGCTTACAAATGCCAAGAGAATGCTGAGTAATTATTTGTCAATTGCCAAAAGGATTACAGATGACTCATTTTGATTGGATGAGCTCTGACTTGGTAGGCTTGGCACTGACTCATGCTGACTCATGCATTACAAATCAGGGGTAGTCTATTTTTAGCTCATGACTCATGATAACTCATACTGACTCATGCTAACTCATGCTAAGCCAAGCTGAATCTAGTATACTTTTTAGTAGTCATGGATGCTAATGTTCACTGTGACTCATGTTGACTCATACTGACTAAGTATGACTCATTTAGGGGTAGTACATGGTCATGTGATTGTGGGAATAGTAGCTACTTGGCAAGTGTGTAGGGTAGAAATGAAATATCAAGAATTTCTATGTAACTACAAGTTTTATCATTATATGAGAATGGGTGGGAAAGATAAGTTAATATCTTTCCAGAAAATGGTGGGAAAATTAAGAAAATCTAGGGAAAGGTAGTTCATATTATAGACTATCCATCCCTAAAGTTTTGTGGAATTCTGACCATGAGAAGTGTATGAATTTTGACTCCTCGGATCCTTCTGTCATGGCCATGCATCAATTCAACTTGGTGCAGGTCACCGTGGGAACTATTACTAGCTAAGATAGCTAGCCAACACTAGCTAAAGCAGTTAGCTAACCCTTAGCCAATAATCCACACATCATATCTTATCATTGTTGAGCTACTATGTGCTCGCATGTAAGATATGTGTTAGCATCTTGTCATTGCCTTGGGATTCCCCATAGACTTGTCAGAGTCTAGCACTGATACCACACCCTTATGCCCCTTCAATCTGGTTATCAGATCTTCCCCTCAATCTTAAGGCCATATTCATCTCTAGGTCCCAAAAGTTCTCTAGACAACCCTTGACCTTGTCCAATTCCTATTTGGAATCTTATTTTGCTATTTAGATATGTGTTACCAAACCCTCATTTCATCTGATCACATCTTGATTGGTCTGTATTGGCCTTGTGGATATTGATATTGACATTGTATTTCTTTTATCCTATAACATCACCCTCCATTCTCATCTTGTAGATCGCATCATTCCTTGATGTCACTTCCTTCCATCAAGTTCTATTGTATGTATTAGATATTAGGGCTTAGGTATTAGGACATGTTGTCATGGGGTTCATATCATGGTCTATGCACACCCTTGTATATATATAAGTAGTTAGTAGTGTAGAGTGTATTCCCTATGTTTGATATTCCCAATCATCATTATTGTAAGGACTATTAGTGGGGCTGAAGGCCTCTCTTAGTCACTTAGTGGTATATCATGAATAGTGAGCTATTCAAGATCTTTTGGTCTTTTCACTTTGTAGATAAACATCTAGCATCTAGGAAGATTATTCCCTCGAAATTCTCCCAAGCCTCCCCATTCTTCTTCATCCCAAAGAAGGATAGATTGCTTTGCCCCTGTCAGAATTATTGATACATCAATTCCTTCACTGTCAAGAATGCATATCTTCTTCTCCTAATCTTTGACCTGATGAATTATCTTAAGGAATCCAAAATCTTTACCAAGATGAATATTTGTTGGAAATACAACAATGTCTTGATCAAACTTGAAGATCACTGGAAAGCCATGTTTATCACTCCCTTTGGATTGTTTGAACCAACTGTTATGTTTTTCAGTCCCTGCAACTCCCCATCCACCTTCCAAGCACTGATGGACCATATCTTTGCAGACCTTGTTACAGAAGGATGGCTGGTAATTTACATAGATAACATCCTCATTCACTCCAGTTCTTCTACTCTCCACCAAGAAAGAACTTGAAGAATGTTGGAGCGACTGCATAAACACCAATTATTTCTCAAACTAGAGAAATGTTTCTTTGACCTTGATGAAGTAGAGTATCTGGAAATGATTATTTGAGAAGGACAAGTTAAAATGAACCCAACAAAGTTGAAGGCAATCAATAACCTACACCAAGTTGGATTGATGCATAACCATAACAGAAGGACCTGAGAAGTCAAAATTCACATACTTTCCATGGTCAAAATTCCATGAAACTTTGGGTTGGATATTCTATAGTATAAACTACCTTTCCCTAGATTTTCATAAATTTCCCACCATTCTCTGGGGAGATATTAACTTATCTTTCCCACCCATTGTCATATAATAATGAAACTTGTAGTTACACAGAAATTCTTTATATTTCATTTCTACCCTATACACTTGCCAAGTAGCTACCATTCCTACAATCACATGACCATGTACTACCCCTAAATGAGTCATACTTAGTCAGTATGAGTCAACATAAGTCACAGTAAACATTAGCATTCATGACTATCAAAAAGTGTACTAAATCCAGCTTGGCTTAGTATGAGTTAGCATGAGTCAGTATGAGTCATCATGAGTCATGAGCTAAAATTAGACTACCCCTGATTTGTAATGCATAAGTCAGCATGAGTCAGTGCCAAGCCTACCAAGCCAAAGCTCATTTAATCAAAATAAGCCATTTGTAATCCTTTTGGCAATTGACAGCTAATCTCTCAGCATTCCCTTGGCATTTGTAAGTGATTTGTAAGCTAGCACAGCCTAGCACAGCCACTGTAAATATTTACATAAGGAGAGCCTTTCAGACCATAAAAAGCAAATTCTTATCCCCAGAGATTTGATCTTATAGAGAAGTTCTCTCTTAAAGAGACTTTCTCACCCATATTAGGAGTTCCCTCCACAGGTAACCCACAGAGGGCCTAGTGCAGGTAATTTCCTTAGCTTTAGCCCTACTAGATAGTTTGTTAGAAGCAAAAGACTTGTATTCAAAAAAGAACAAGTATAATAGAACATCTTTAGGGAGAAAACCCTTCATAGGGCAACTAAAGGGAATAGATCCCCAACAACCTAGACTACTAGTGCCAAGCACATCTGCTATATCAGCTG
>JBBPQZ010000366.1:0-17028 GCA_038092795.1 Boletus rubissimus
GTCCCTTTCCATCGCTACGCGACTTGAATCTCTACTCTCAAGACACCGGAAGAGCGGACTGCAGTCCATTTACTCTTGGGCTGTGTCCTTATCTCACCGTTCCTTCAACAAATAATGACCGGAGATGATGGGCCACTGTTTTACGACATATTGGACAAGTGCCCAACCAGGAAACCCCGCGGTTGGATACGAGAAACTGCTCAAATTTTATCAACGGGCTAGTACCGACTACGACTGTTGCTATGTCTGGTCGGATACATGTTGTATCAACAAGGAAAGCAGTGCCGAACTGGATGAGGTGATTCGCCTAATGTACCGGTGGTACAGTATCACTTCGGTGTGCTTCGTTCATCTAGCCCAGCCATTGACTGTAGGCGATTTCGAATCGGAGCCTTGGTTTAGAAGGGGATTGACTCCATAGGAACTCCTTGCTCCACAGGCGATAAGGTTTCATGGAAAGGATTAGAAGCCCATCTGCCGGAGGAGGAATAATCAGGGCGATAAAGGTATCAAGGGAATCTGACGTGCCGTCGAGGCGGTCACAGGGACTCCACATGATGACCTGTGGCATCTTTGCCCTCCCGCGATGGGGACGCAGAGAAAATGACATTGCATACAGCGAAGCCGACAAGGCGTAGTACCGGCTGATGGCTGTCATCGCGAACGAATGTACAGACGCCTCCTTCACATGGGCTGGGCAACCTTCTCCTTACTCCCGAGCCTTGTCATCTTCACCAAGATCTTATTCACATTCCTGCCAATCTCTTCAATCGTCCCCATCCGTCATACGAAGCCACCAAGCTCGGCATGGTGATTAAAATACTTGTCATCCCAGGACGAGGCAACGTCCTCGAGGACAATGATGACCGAGACATTGGCTATACGGTCACACCCCATGACCTGGAATCCTTCCTGGTCGGCGCTGACGTTCTGCATGGTCGTGTAGAAGCGTACAGGCTCGGCGTCGTCAATTTCCGTTTTAGAGGCGATGTTGCCCTCCGTTGAAGCTGAGGATGAATGCCATTGTCTGGTGCTTGCACGAGAGCGTTCCGGGCTGGATCATGGTGAACACGGGGTGTATTGTCGTCGTCCGACGCCTGGAAGAGATATACAAGTTACCCAGGACTGTGCTTTTAGTGGACGCACAGGACTGTCGCTAGCCTACACGAATGGTCCTACCGTGCGGGAGGACGAGGCAGCAACTGGTCGAGCGGTCGAGTCAGGTCGTGGTGCAGGAGGTCGTAACGATGAAGAGAAAGCGCCGAGCCAAGTTGGCGTGCCGCAGTGCAAGACGGACCTGCAGAACGATTTTCAGGGTCATTGAGGGTCACGAAGAGCTCCAGAGCGACGGTGGGCGTGGTGGACGTGGTACACGAGATGGCAGCGACGGCGCAACGATGAGCAGCAGTGGTGACTCACGGACAAGTCGTACTGAACTCGTTAGCTGAGGACGAAGAAGGTCAGCGTCCAGAACGATTCACTAGCGCACTATGCGACGTACCTGAGTCATCGAGGCCACCTGACGAGCCCGCGCAATGACGTTAGGTCGACCTCAAGGGTGAGTGGAGTCGAGATGCGAGCAGAGGCATTGAACCTACTATAGGCGAGATGAACGCGTCAGGAGTATCCGAGGGCGACGAATGTGATAGGAACCGACCTAAAGTGATGCAGTAGGCATTGGAATTCGAGCGAGATGAGCCAAAGTCCAAGAGTAGCGGCGATACCGAGTTGGAGTGTCAGGACGGTGATGCAGAGGGGTCCCGAGCGAGGTAATAGGACGACACAACTAGCGACGCTGGCTGCGGGTTACGACGACTCGCACCAAAGGTACTAGCTGGTGATCGAGGTCAGCGCTAGTGACTCACGCGCGACGCAACGACTGACGTACCTATATAGGCCTCGTTCATTGCGAGTGCTAGGTACCTCTATAGATAAGAGCGTCTGACCTTCACAACAGTACCGACCGAGCAGCAACAAAGTACCTTACATGAGCCCCCTCCAATTTCCCTAATACATACCACCTCAAGCCGAGGCAGGCCCTAGGAGCTGCAAAGATTCGTCCATGTGCGATTCGCAAATTGCCGAAAACCAAAACTCGTGTTCTGAATTGTGGTGTGGGACGACATTGTGCGCGATTTCGTGAGCGAATGTGAGGAACCTGGTTTCAAAAAGAGCTTGCTCCCATTAGACACCGCGGTGTTGCTGTCGCGTCATAGATAATACAACAGCTTATTGAAGTCGATGCTTAGGGACATGTACATACTGTACATTTCAAGATCAGTGCAAGAAGACTCGGAGGAAAGGGTGTAGAATACTCTACTTAGTTCATAGGCACCAAAATATACCGGGTTTGGGTTCATGGGTTCGATAGGTCGCCTAGGTCTTTTGGTGGGTGCTGTGGGCAGCTCACCCTATGCCAGAAACAAGCATTAGAACTCTCTTGATTGCACGACTTGCACCTCCTCGATCCCATCCGTCGATGAAGCTTTATCTTACTACCACTCACCTCTTGCATGCTGAGACTACTAATATACACGGTGACAAAGCGGACGCGGGACCACAGTCACCACACACAAACGCACGAACCCGACGCACGGACCTCAGGGGCTAGTGTCTCTGATATAGTGTGTACCTCGATCGCCACTTCGGCCAAAGCTCTTTGTGTTTGGAAGGAAGGGAATCATCAACTTGATTCGCTGTTCGAATAAAGCTGTACTCACGCCATACTTCAAAGTACCGAAAGTTGAGGTATAAAACATTTTTGCAATTGAACGCGATACACCCAGCAATGGCATCATAGAATATGCGCAATGTTTCCATGGGGAGACCGTAAACCTCAGCGATGCGGGCGATGATGCGCACGAAATGAGTGAGCGGTTCTTGCATACGCTCCATGAGTGTATCAACGTTGGGAACACCTGTTCCAAAGGGTAGCTCGCATTTAGTATACCAATGTGTTGTTGAAAAGGGGTTTACCTTGACTAGTATAGACATTCACGGTTTTCCATTTGTCCTAGCCAGTTTATCAGTTGGGAAGAAAGGGACGAAGAGCTACGGACTCACCACGGAGCTGCAAATTCTCAATCGGCTCAGAAACGTTACAGTAGCCCTCATTCAAGAATTTGATCATGTCTGCGTCGCTATGATGATGGGGCGGCATCCGTTGTATGGATGTACATGCTTGGATCGATTCCTTTACAGTAGATTCTGTCCGACCGGTCAAAAAAGATCGGACCCAACTTCTCGTCACTTACCAATGTAACTCTGAGGTATCACCTGACGTGGGTCCCTGGAAAAGCAGATTAATGATAAGTTATTATGGTTATTTCATGACCAGGCCTACCAACAAGACGGGGGAAGTATGGTGGTCGCGGAACCTGAGGGCTCGATGCTCGATACAATGCTATGACGTACAATACGAAATGCATCACGAATATTGTTCGTAACCCTGGTATAAGTGAGAGACAGCTCGGAAGAAGTAAGAAGTGAGCCCGATGCAGATTCACTGCCTCCGAACAAACGGGAGTGGTTTGAGGTGGGTTAATTGCATGCAACCGTGGGATCAAGGTCCGTTTCGGTCACAGGGTGCTGTGTCGTAGAATCAATCGAGCGGAGGCTGGGTGTCTTTGGTGCCATTGAGGTGCACGGGTTCATTGCGCAAGTCAACCTCGAGTCATCGAGGTGTTGCTGATGCTGGAGGACCACATCAACTGTTTTTTTACGACGTAATTCTCAGCCTCCCATTGTTTGGTTCAAGCAGACCGAACTGACCCTCGTAGCCTCTTCCCCTCAGAACATCGAGCTCCTCCGAAAGGATAGTCGTAAGGAGTAGGGCATCGCTAAGATTTACCATGCGAAACAATACCCGGCATAGAGAAACGGCAAGTCTTTTCGCCTTCATGAGTACCCGAAATGGCCAGAAGGAGAGGATCGTGGAAACACTCACTCATACATGTCTCGCTTTGCGTTACGAGAAAGTAACAACTGAGCAGATCCAGATCCTTGTTCGTTCTGCAGTGGCCCACACGCGCCGTTCTTTCGCAGTCTTCTTGTTACCAATGGTGAGGGTTTTAGAAACCAACAGATCATCCCAGACTCTGACGGTGATATCTTTGGCACTAGAAATACGGGGCACCGAGGTTTCAGATCGAGGTCGCGGGTAATGGTGAAGGAATAAGCGGAGCCTTTGTGGAACTAAGGCTCGGAATTCGGAATGTATCGTCGTATCTTCTTTTTCACCTGACACATTGCATCGGTCCCAAACGACAGTGGTTAAATGTTTGCACCCGAGTAACACGTAAAACTCTATTGCGTTCAATCAGTAAGATATTTCAGAATCATTGGCGCAACTCATCCTCACGTTCGAGTTCAGGAAGCATATCTCGTGGTGCAGCAATGATCGAGTCGGAAAAGAGCTGGTAGGTATGTATATCGTCAACAATGACAATTTCTCTGGGTTCCCACAATGCCCAGGTATTCTTCCATCTGCCTGTGTTCATGGTTTTCTCGTGTCGTGTACCGAGCAAAACGGGTTTGAACCTCATTTTGCTTATAGTGTCGTTGGAGATACGAGTGTGCCGGGCAGCGGGATCGCGCAGCTCTTGCAAAAATCTACATGATCCTCTCCAATTAGCAGTAGTGCTGTCATACTGTCTTGCTTACCGTTCGCGTCCTGCGAGCCTATAGAATCTCTCGTGGTCGTTGATCAGGCTCGTCGCGACATCTATCAACATGAGTTGACATCTCTGGGGCCAGAACCGTCTAGCCATCCAACTAGAATTGTAGTTACAATGGATTGTGCATGACTCAATCACCTTATAAGAGGTGATTTATTGCATTAAAACTACAGGGTGGGCTCACAAGAGCGTCGTTAGCTTGTGAATACCTCAATTCCCATTCGATTAATTGTAATCCGAGTCGTTCGCTGCAGGGAGTACCTGGCGTGGGTTCTGAGGGGAGCCAGAGTTTGGACTTCTCGGGTGCATTGGTTTCGGCGTCGCCTTCGTCATCCGAGCTTGCTTGCAGAGCCGCCACCGAAGGCATATAAAGCAACTGTGCTTGCCTCCATACATCCAACCTCCTTTGGAGAGCATTGCGGCGTGCGGCAATGCTACTTCTCTGGAGATCTGTCGCATGGATTCCAAGCGCAGCGCTATCCGTGGCCAACCGACACCTTGAAAAGGTCAGATATGGGTTTGTGTTGATTTCTGCTTGATACTCACTGTAAATCTTGGATATCCAACCCCGATGAAATCAGGATTAGTGGCGAAATGTCCGCATGGACCGACAGATCCGCTTTTTCTTGCAGATCGCGTGCCTCCTGCTCGGCAAGACGCAGCCGGACAGCAGATTGAGTCATAGCTATGGAGAAAAGCGTTCACCAGCAATAATAAAGCGAAGACAAAAACACTTACGCGTGATTCTGTTCTCAAATGAATTTGGATTCGAATTGTCGTCTTCCCAAGCTTGCACTTGATCAAGCCACTTGGTCCTCAGTACAGGCTCAATGGTTCCCTCAAGTTCCTTGTTCTGCAAAGCGTCGGTTAATTTGCGCAACATAAATTTTCCTTCACGAATCAGCCTCGTAAGGGGTGATATTAAGCATCACATACCAAGCCCAGTTCGTTTTTTCCAATTTGAATCACCAAATTGATCATCGATCGTGGCGTGCACCGGGACCCATCTCTTTCGTGGTTGAGGCAACGCGGTTAAAAATGGGCAAACCGCGCTCAGGTGCTTCCCCATCGGTCCGACCCACCCAACGAGAGAAATTGAACGAGAACTTAGACTGGCAGCTTTGTATGTGGGCCTTCAGATGAACTTTGGGACGAAAAAACGGACGATCTTGTTTTCTTTCTTCTAGATGCAAATGTTCTGGCCCGCATCATGGACATACGCATCCACAGTTTTTTGTGCCACTGACAGGCGATGTCATACGAAGAATTGTACATGAGTAACGCAAAAAGGAAAACTGCCGAAAAGACAAGGTAATCCATGTTGATGTACCTAATTAATGAGTGCCATGTAAAACTCGCCACCTGAGATGAAGTACTCACCTTTCTCCTTTTTGAAGGCCACCGACGCCATTCGGCAGTTTCATGTCGCGTCGGGCACAATCAACGCCGGTTCCAGTGGCTGCCAATTGCTGTCTTGGAGTCAGCGATATTGACCGCGTTGTGACCGACACAGGTACTTTGCTGTTGGACATATCAGCAGAATTTCAAAGATCTCTTATGTGTACTAACCTCTTGAGACAAGTGAGTACGCTCACGGCTCTCCCAAGTACTTGTAAGGTTCTTCCTCGACGAAGTATGCCCATCCGCGATTGAGACTCGGGTCGGTGTGATCAGATGATGTCGTTTTCCGTTTCAAGCGAAAATTCGCATCGATTGCAATGAAAAGTGTGTAAATCCAGCTACATATAGCTAATCAGTAATAAAAAACCATGAAGTGCAGAGGAACACAAACCCTTGTGCTGCATCTTTCGCCTCCCAGCCCCATGGTAAGTTAATGCCTGGATGAGGACAGGCGGGGCATTTTACCGCACACTCGCCTTCTTGTGTGGCATCTACAACCTTCGGGTCGCGTCCTCTCCCAGCACGGTTGAGTTGCTTCAGGTGGCGGTATTCTCGTGTCATCCGCATGAAAGCACTATAACGATCCTGTGTATGGTCAGTAGCGGGTTATAAAAAATAAAATGAGCATATACTTGAATTTCCACAAGTCCTGTATTGTCAGTGAGGCAGGCGAGGCTGTAATAAAATTCGTAAGTGGAAAAGCTTGGACTCCAACGAGAGCAAATGAAAACTCTTCAAGACTGAGAATGCAGCCGCAGTACGAGGTTCAGTTGTGGTTGCAGGAAATCACCGCCTGTGAAGTAGTTGTTTGTATGGCGTCTGCGCTTGCTCACGCCCACAGAAATCCAAGCTAATTTCACATATACCATTAGTGTCGATCACCACAAAGCTGTCCCCAGGAACCGGTTTGAGGTTGTAGCACGTTGAGCCTGGAGGGTGTCCCAATTGGATACGAAGCCCAAAATGCTTAAGCGTGATGCGCTGAAAGTGATCACCATTAATTCCACTCCCGTCCATGTTAAGTGGCCAGGTGACGAGGACACATGAACAAGATGTTCTTACCTCAATCCTTTGCAACGGACAGGTAATATGGCATACCAAAATACACGCAGCACACGTCAGACGCATTCCGAAACAGTCTTCACAGCGGTATCGTGGGGAAGCATTGCTATTGCAATCGCATACTTCACAGTTATCGGCACCTCGCCCTTCGAGATAAATGAATTCATCAAGGAAAGCGCTTCATTCGGGTAGCCGTTGTAGTAACAAGTGGTCCTGTAGAAAGAAAACGTGTTCAGCAAATGGATATAGGTATTAATATATCGTATGCACCCTGGCTGTTTTCTTTCTCCCTTGTGTGCTAGTGTTTGCGTCAATCTCAACAAACGGCTCGGCAGGTTGGTCTGCTTGGCCGAATTCTGTTCGGACGGAAACATTGCCGTTGCCATGAGCGCGGTATACGTGATGTCGGCGGTATTCCACTGCTTCTCCTGCTATTGGGCCATTGAATTTGACGAGGCGAGGTTTCTTGGAGGCTCGCTTGCGAGACATGTGGGGCGAGAAGGAAGACCAACGTGAGTGTAACGAAGGTTGAGAAGAAATCGTCGACCTAGCGAATCCCCTGCTATTGGGTGAAATTTGACGGGGTGAGGTTCCCTGGAGTTGCTTGCGAAACATGCGGAGCAAAGAAGATCAAGAAGAAACGTGACACTTAGCAATAATGATACATCACTGTGCCTCGTGTGTGAGAAAGGGCCTCGAGCCAAGGCTCATAAAAGGTCAGGGAGAACTCGTGCACAGTTCAAGAACAACCCTCCCGCAAACCAAAAAAATGTAAGTGATTATCTCTTTTATAGTTCACCCAGGCTTGCCAGTGCCAGTGACCACTCACCGTCTGCGTGCTTACAACGTCCGCCCATTCGAGCAGCAAAAGACCCGCAACCGCCTCCACTTACCAGGAACACGATCCAGGAATTCTCCACACGGTCGCATGATGCCATTCTTGAAGTCAGCGTAGGCTTGATCAAGCGTATTTCCCAGCTCCGTAGTGCCAACATGCAAACTCCATGGTTCGATCTTCCCCCTGGTCTCAGGTGTAGGACCTCCCATCAAGACCGTAAACGACCAACCGATCAACTGCTGCAAGCCCACCAAGAATTGATTAAGTGTCGGTCGATATAACTGCCGTCAACGTAAGTCCTCAGTAAACGCCATATTTGCCTTTACTTAAGCTTACTATTGTCTATCTTTCATTTGCCACTCCGTTCTGTTCTGTTTTCCGGCCACCAATTCCTTCCAGTGTTCGTCAACCTTTGCCGAGACGTCTGGTGACTCGGTTTTCAACATTTCACGTGCCTTGCTCACGATGGTGGCTAGGCCGGGAGAGAGCTTCTCCTTACGTGACCCGCCGGAGGCCGCCACAGCCATAGCGTCAGCCTTGCTCATGCCGTATGTGCCCTCTATCGACGGTCGGACTTTATCCCTGTAGTAGAGGCTTACATGCGCGGGTGTCTTTTGATTGCATCAAGTCAGATATGAGCGCCATGCATGTTTTGGTGTCGGTCTCCTTTAGGGTCCGAGAGCGTCTTTTCGCCCCCCACTTGTTCCGCAGTTTATTCCACGGTTGCTGACATAGATAGATTGAGACGACAGCCTGAATGCCAGTGTCTGGTACGTGCCTCTTTATGACTTTCCGCTGCCTTAGCGAGTTCGAGTTTTTGGGCCTCAGGCAGTCCCGTCCCGCCAGGTACGTTCGGAAGGTAAGTCGCGAACCAACGCTCAAAAGATGGTGCCCAAAATGTACTGTAATCATGCTTTGCCTGTCACTGCTCGAATTTGCTAAAAAAATCCTGCAGGAATGATTCCTGCTCCGCATTCGCCCATGATGTTGGCGACATCTACACTCTTGGTAAGCTAAACTCGGTTAATAATGATACACAAAAACTACTCACTTTATTTTCTGCTTCAGATTGGTCTGGTGTTGCGTGCAGTAGGAGTGAGACACGGGAATGTGTCGAATGGGGGAAAAACGGAGCAAGGCGAAATGCGTACATCGGTCCTTGATTTGCAGGAGCGTACGCAGGTCCTTGGACGGCAAGGCAATGCTTAACGGGGGCGAACACGTCGGCTGTCACACTCGAACATGTTGTGAAGTTCCTCGAGTCTTCTTAGGGAGAGATTCACCAATCGCCCTCAGAGTAGCAAAAAGGGCGAGTCACAGTGAACGTACCAGCGTCGTTGATACATCAGTGGGGGTAGGTACTGGCGTAAAAGCACCTCAGGCAGCACTTTTCGGAGGCAATAGCGATCTCCGAGACCTATTTCCGTTGTAGGCGGTAATACCTCTGAGAGACCTGTCATTTCGGGAGGTCCAGTTGGGCAAATTTGACCAGCACCTCCCCAGCACTTCCCCAGCACTTCCCCACCGCCCCGCCACTTACTCATGGACCCTCCTGGTCGCCTCCCCAGCACATCCACGCCTCTGCTCCCTCCTTTGGACCTCTCGTAAAAGCGTATGTGGTGTATCAATTGTAGAGGGACGACCTTGTGAGTAACGTATCAGTCCCATTAACAGTGACCGTGCGCACGAAAGAACCTACCATGGCCAGCGCCGTTGATATATCAGCGAGAAATAGTAGTGGTATGACCTGTGAGTTGTATCAGTCCCAATAACATTGACCGTGCACACAACGACTTACCTTGACTGATATATCAGTCAGGTCATAGAGGGGCAGGAAATGTTGAACGTACCAGCGTCGTTGATACATCAGTGAGAGCAGGTATTGGCGTAAAAATCGCGTGTGGTGTATCAATAGTAGAGGGACCTGTACGGGGAGGTAATGTATCAGTCCCGTTGATAATAGTCGTGCGCACGAAAGGACTTAGCATGATTGATATGTCGTATTCGGAGGGGTGATACATCGGTCAAGTTGTAGAGGGGCAGGAAATACATGAACGTACGAGCGTCGTTAATACATCAACGAAAACAGGTACCTGCAGGCATAGAAGTGCCATGCTGCCCAACAGCAGTCGGACGATCTATGTGGGTAATGAACCAGTCACAGAGGAGCGGGCAAGTTATGTATCAATTGTGGATGGTTAGCCTGTATGTGAACGTACCAGTGTAGTCAATGTATCGTCGAGAGCAGATACCGGCGGGTATAGAAACGCGTATGGTGTATCAATTCTAGAGGGGTGACCAATACATCAGCCCCATTAACAGTGATCGTGCACACGAAGGGACCTACCATTACTGATATGTCGCGTTCAGAGAGAAAGGGGAGTTGATGTATCAATTATAGAAGATCAACCTGTGTGTGTAATGTATCAATTCCATTGATAATAGTCATGTGCACGAAAGGACTTACCGTGACTGATATATCATTTTCGGAGGGGCAGGCAGGTATATGATACCTCAGCAAGAGCAGTAACCGGCGGGCGTCAATGTGCGTGATGCATTAATGGTAGAAGGACAACCTGTGTAAGTAATGTATCAGTCGCGTGAGCAGTAACCGTGCGCACGAAAGGACCCACCGTGATTTATATCGTATTCACAGGAGCGGGTAAGTGATGTATAAATTATAGGGGATCGACCTGTGTGTATAACGCACCAGTCCCATTGGTAATCGCCATGTGCATGAAAGGACTTACCATGGCTGATATATCAGTCAGGTCGTAGAGGGGTAGGAAATTTGTGGACGTACCAGCATCATTGATACATCAGCGGGAGCAGGTACCGCAATGCGTGTGTGATGTATTAATAGCTGAAGGATAACGGCGTGTGATGTATCAATTCCTGTGTGAGTAATATATCAGTCCTGTTAACAGTGACCATGCGCATGAAAGGACCCACCATACCTGATATATCGTATTCGGAGGGTCGGTTGAGTGATACTAATCAGTAGTAGAGGGGTAGTGATACATCGGTCAGATCGTAGGGAGCGGGAAATATACGGACGTCGTCGTGTGCATGAAAGGACCTACCACGGTGGATACATCAGTCAGGCATAACCCCTCCTTTTATACTACACCCCTAACTATCTTACAGAAGACCAGCTCCTCAGCCAGTTGAGCATGTTGGGCAGGGGGAATACCCTATCGAGGGCGGGTTTTATTCACCGCCGAGGAAATCTACGTAAGTCACGCCCCCTTTTCACCCCTTCCAACCCTAACAAGCTACGTTACAGCCCTTTGTTTCTTCCAGAAAGCTCTCCAAGCGAGGATGATTCCATTTCCCTAAGCCAGGAGAAGGGTGATGAGTCACGCACTCGACTCGTCATGCGCCTGTAAGCCCATACCAACCCCTACCTATCCATACAACGTTACCTTCTTTTAGACGTGTTCCCAAAAGTTTCAAGCCAGCCTACACCGCGGGTGAGCCAGAGGTTACCACGGCTGAGTTACCACAGTAGGTCTCCATAAGCACACCGCGCACTGGTACTCACCGCATTACAAAGAACCAACCTCCACACTGAATCTCCTTCCCAGGGTAATTTGGTAGAAAGCCGGCGTAGCGATGCAGGGCCCAGCGCCGCTACCAACGAGTCACACCAAGGCGATCTCGTCGCCGGTATTCTTGGAGTACAAGTGGACGCCCGAGCGCCCACGGTCAAGTGGTCAAGCGGCCAGCTGACTGTGCTGCCGTTCTTGCCCAAGCGAGACAAGAAACGTCATCTGCGCAACGTCCTCAAAAAGGATGCCCACTACGTCGCCGACTTGGCAACACTTCCAGAAGCCACCCCATCCAGTTCACAGGTGTGTTTTTTAGACAAGGGCGTCGATAAGCACGACCTCTTCGTCTTCACTCGAGATGCTTTATCACGCAACAAGGTTGTCGTTGTCCGCGATTACGTAGACACCCATGGCTTTGAATTCACGGTCGAGGATCTCGATGAACATCTCTCCGTTACATCCCATAGAGAGATTCAGGTCCACGGTAGGTTCACGTATTTAACCGTTTTCTCATCTTCTCAGGAAGCTGTTTAGATATGGCCCGGCGGGTGCAAGCGTTCTCCAAGCCTCACGTCGACACCACCGTTCAAGAATTTATGGACGACATCACGAACAAAAAGGTGTGTAGGGTTGCGTTGGGCTTCTCTCTCCCCCAATACAACCCTCCCTGGCCGTTTGAGTAGGTCTTTAAGCTTTTTATTGCACTCATTGCTCATACAGCCCTAGAAAACTCAACAACGGCCTGTCCCTCGGCTGGGCACAGACGCAAACCCACGTCCCAGCTCACACGACGCCCATTCCAGTGGATGTATGGACCGTGCGCTCCTGGGGGCTTGGGCATCACGCCGGCACTACAACCTACCCGCACCATGACGCCGAGGGTGCAGCTACGTTTGTAATCGTGCAATCCGGTGTCAAGAACTGGACGATCCTGGATGTCAAAGAGCCCCAAAGAGAGACCCTCTCCGATTTCCTGACAGAAATCAGCAGCAACGACGTCTCTCTTCTCGACTACATGGATCGCATCAAGGCAGAGACGATCCACCTCCATCCCGGAGATCTCTTGTGAGTCACGCATCTTTTCATAACCTCCACCTGACGTATTCACAGGATAATGCCCCCAGGAAAGCACCACACAGTATTTACACCGGTAGCTGGCTTTTCTCGTGGGGGGCATTTTTTCAGCCTCGACGCAATGCACCTTACAGAGCTGTCACGCTTTGTGGATAGTACTCGGGCAAAGTCCCTTACTAACGATACCCACGATGGCACTCTAGAGACGCTGTGTCGGCTGGTAATCTCCCTCACTGTGGTGCCCAGGTCGAGAAGTGAGTGGTGTTTTTTTTTTTATAACCCGCTGAATAAAACCCCAGAGCTATACATGCGTTCATTGGTAGCGCTCTGCGGCATGGTGTTGTACCATGAAATGTACGTCGCACAGGGAGCGGAGGTACAGGCGTCTACGACGCTTGTTATGGCCACCACAATCGCCCGCATCGTCCTCGACCACTTTGGTCTGCACACCTATGAGGGCTACGTTGCGTTCCTCGAGGAGGGTGACGCGTTTGACCGGGGCAAAGAGGTTAACATTCACATCTTCCTACGTCTACTCCACGGTGCTTAGCTTGTCCATATATAGCCGTATATTCTTGGTTAGTTTCACGAGTCACGCAGTTTTTTAGAGCTAGGCTCACGGCGGTTATATATGGGTATGCTCAGATACATTGAGTCATGCCCCTAACATTCACAACGGACAACGCTCGAGAGTGTATGGCATCGATTGCGAGATCGTTTCTCTTATCTTTCTTCTACAAGCCCTGCTGAACCCAAACGCAGTGTTCGACAGACGACGAGAAGGAACTGACCCGGATCTGCATCATCGACCACGAGTCCGGCATCGTTGTATTCGACAAGCTCGTTAAACTGCCCAAGCCCGTCGTGACTACCTCACAAAGTCACATTCCAGTGCCACCTAACCCCGTATCTCAATGCACGTTCACCATCGTCATGTAGATAGTCAAGCATAACCGAAGTATCTCTTGCCAAGGCTACGATGGCCCTAGCCGAGGTCCAAACAACAACTGCTCACCATCCTCGTCGGTCACTCCCTCGAATCGGATCCCAAAGCTCTCCGGATCTGCCACCCCTTACATTGACACCATATTGCCACATTGGTATACTACCATCCTCGTGGGCGACTACTTGGCTCTACAGGACGCGCATATGTATTTCGATGCTTTGCGTTGGCATGTGACGCAGTTGGAGGAGGCATCAGTCAAGAATCGGATCCGAGTCGGGCTTCCTCCTGGGACTACCTTTTTTGGGGTTAAAGTGAAACGATCTACCAGTTCTTTTGTATGGAAGCGGAGCCCGCCATACGTACTTGACGGTATGTCCCTCGAGCATTCTTGGTCCAACTCTCTCCGCTGTAAATTATTGATAAACATATTTAGATTGCTGGAAACCGGTGGGTAATACAACGACATGACGAGATGCCAACTGGGTAAATTACATGACAGAATGACTAGCAGTGTCATTTGTCCAGTCCCATCGAGAGAACATGAAAGGCGATAACAAAAGGGGAAGCTACGAGTTCAGCTGGATCTCTGCTAGGACGTGCCTCGCACGAAAAGGATCTTTGATGCAATCGCGTGCGCTCGTACACAACGCAGGAAAAGGACAAGAGTGTGAGGCTAAAGAATATGGGTTAAGACGAGGGCATTCAAAATTGAGAGGAGAAAATTCCAGCCGAAGGTGCTGCTGTGGGGGATGCAGTGACCGCACGGTATTGCATTCGCTCGTTGAGGTTCGTTGGGAGGACTTGCCTACAATTAGAAGGCTTGACGGACGCAATTTTTCGTAGCGATGTCCCACTCTGAATGCTACATACATCGACGTTGTAGTTGCATGATGTCACCACAATGACTTGGATGCTCCACGATGATGTGGTTACGACTGACGAAAAGCTTTTCCAAGACATGGTTTTTTGAATTCGACAATCGCCTGTGGGAGTGGCTGAATGGACTTGTGGATGAAATTCATTCGCTGTAGGACTGAAGGACGGTTTGCAAAACAAGAGTCGACATATTCTGTTGCGCACTCTATGAGAGTAGTATAGGGAAACACGAACGAAGTAGGAAGCCATAGAGGAACCCCTGGTCGTCATCCTTGAGTTGTACGACTGTTACGCAGCTCGATTACTTAGTGGCTGCTTCCCATTTCCATCAGCTTCGAACGTGATTTTCCCGATCAAAAACTCGGAGGTCACCACCACAATGACGACAACAAGAAGGGTGAGTTGAGTGTGCATCGGGGGTGAGAGCAAGCGCCCAGAGATGATTATAGGTGCGTGAACTGATGCATATGGATAGAATGGGTGTTCGGGCCCTGGAAGTGAATTGTGTCTTCCCTGCCTTTATGAAAATGAGCTGAACGTGGTGACGTGAAATGCATTTGAACGACTGTACATCCGAGTCAACTGAACTCCCCGGGGCCTTTTCACTTCACCAATGAGAAACAGAAGGCAATCGATGTGTGGCAACGACAATATTGTCAAGCACATCACTGCAGCCCTACTATACAACAAGTACTCTGTTGACGAACAAGAGTACAAGAAAGGCATATCCTCACAAACAACTGAGCAGTGAGCGCCTGGAGAGACGACAACAACAATTGGCGTAACGATAGTAAACACAAAAGACGTGACACCAAGAAGGGCAACACACCTAAAAGACGTCCGATCACCCCGAGCAATCCGTCCGACTCGTCTGATTCATCGGCCACCGTCTGACTCATCTTTCTGAGCAAAGAATCGTCGCCCATACTGACTGATAACGCTTGATCACAGCAAGCACTTTCTCCAGGTCCTGAACCGAGATACGGCCCTGCGCATCGGCAGAGATCATTTGGAGAGCTAGCAACCTGAGAGTCGTATTCTTGGAGTTAGGTGTTGAAGGTGAGCATTGTCCGGATTCGTTTGGTCAATGCGCCGGAAGGAGACTTGGGATCCTACGACGGCGAACAAAAATGAGAGGAGGGCGAGTTGTATGACGACGCAACAGCTCACCTCTTCGGCTTGCAAATTCTCTTCCATGAGCTCGCAAAGCTCGTTCCGTTCCTTGACTACACTCGACCTGGCCGACATGATCGTAAGGGCTTCTGCGAGCTCCTTGAGCTGTTCGGTGGACATGCGGGCATTCTCCTCTTCAAGGGCGGGACGCAGCTGCAGTGTATTCACGGGTCTGGCGATCTGGTTGCGAGCAGTGAGGGGCGCTTACCTCGCTATCGGGCAAAAGCGACTGAGCAAGGCGTGCTTCGAGTTCATCCGCCTCGCATTTCGCACGACAAGCGTCTTCTCCCTTTTGCTCTTGTTCCTGCTCGTTCTCGATGAGCTCCTCTTGAAACGTAGGGTACGACGAACCAAGTTGTCCAGCAGACCACACATGATGTTCTCTGTACCCTGGATGACTGCCGTCTTCCCATCCTCGTCATCGCCCTGCTTCTTGTCAAAGTGGAACGCTCACCCCAAGGATGAGAAGAACCCTAGAAACACGGCTGTGCAACTAGAGCTGAATCCACGCCGATAGCTCATCTCGCAGTCTCGAGGGAGAAACGCCAGTAGTACGGATTCCTCTTGACTGGCAAGTTGCCTGAAGTTCTGCCACGAAAAGTTCATCGACACTCTCGGCGTAGATCACTTGATCGTCCCTCCTGAGGTTCATTAACCGGGAGCGTATAGTGCCCCTGAGGAAGTTATCTGTGCCGAACACATTGATGCCCATATATCGACACAGCCTGCGCTCTCGGCGTATCAAGCTGGCCGAGATGCGGACTGAGAGCCGTGGTAGTAGTGCTGTGGTAATCCGGGCCGACGAACGCGAGGGCGGAGGACGCCAACGTAAAGAGCGTCAGGGAGAGTAGCTACTGGGCATTGGACGGAAGCGAGAGGGGGTGGCGATGAGGCTTTGAGCGAGGGCTAGTGTGTGCTTTTTCCATCAAGTTCGAGGGTGTAGAGCCCATTTTGACCAGACTGAAACGAGTAATCGTCCAATTATGTAATGCTATGTTTACCCCAACCTTAGCTCCTACCGCCGCATCGATTCGTAGCAGTGAGCATGTCGGTTCCTGAGCCATCCGGCCTCCACCAGAATCCTTATCCCTCCCGCAAAAGTAGCCAGAAGAGCCTTCCATTCATCCACGAAGACTTCGAAGATCTTCACATCTCAGACAAGCATGAGTCACCTTCTCCTGGTTACGATCCAGACATGAAGCGCAGGGTAGAGCGCGCCTCCAAGAATAGTTCGACACCAGAATCGCGCAAGAAGTCAGGTTCAGCTATAGGCTCAAAACAGAAGGAAAGCGCACGCGCTACTGACCCGAACGAGGGACAATGCCTACTTACGAATCGTCCAGAGGCAGTTGAAACATGCCATTTAGTAGCTGGTGCAACGACTTCTGATGACGTGAGTCCACTTCCATTCTGCGACGCTGTGTTCATCGG
>JBBPQZ010000367.1:0-17019 GCA_038092795.1 Boletus rubissimus
AGGAAAAAGTACAAGTGCGAAAAGTTTGAAAATGTTCATATTATAACACTACCCCCTTTTTAAGACTCGAATTCCAGGCGAGTCGTGGTATGGTCCGTGGCTGTAAAGTTCTCGTAGGGAGAGAAAAGAGATGCGAAGGATGAGGCTGTGAGTCCGCGGAGTTTACGTGGCGCAGAAGGGTTAGACTTGTGGAAATCGGCAACTGCCAGAGGGGCAGTGTTGATAATGTCACCAGATTCCCATGTGCGATCGGTTTCGTCATATCCCTTCCAATGAACCAAATACTCCAACTTCCTATTTTTTAGACGCGATGAGGCGATATAATCCACCTCGAATTGTTCTTCCCCTTCCTGGTCTACTTCAATCGCATCGGGTCGGACTTTGGGTTGTCCTGGTAAGGTTTCCCAATAAGGTTTTACGTGAGAGATGTTGACCGTAGGATGTATGCGAACGGAATTGGGGAGTTTAAGCGTAACGGCGTTAGAAAGGACCGCGGTGATAGCGTAGGGTCCAATCCATTTTTGAGTTAACTTTCTAGCCGTATAAGGAAGTTTGAGCTTGTCAGTAGATAGCCAGACCTGCTGACCAATAGAATACTCCGGGGCTTCGGAACGACTCTTTTCAGCAGAAGCAATCATGTGATCTTGGGTATCTTCGAGTGCTGCTTCTATCTCCTTGTGAGAACGACCCATTTCTCCTGCGAATCCAGCTAATCTTCCTTCAAAACCCATGCAGGGGGTGTAATTGCGAGTGACGTTAAAGGGAATAGAGCCGGTAGCTGTAGTGACGGTGTTATTGTGGGAGAATTGAGCCATTTTTAGCCAATCAGCCCATCCGTGCTGCTTCTTTCCTACGTAAGCGCGGAGATATTGTTCTAAGTCTCGGTTAACGCGCTCCGTTTGGCCATCGGTCTGCGGATGATAGGCCATGGAAATCTTTTGTGAGATACCAAGGAGTTTGCATAGATCCTTGGTAAAAGCAGATACAAACTGGGGACCACGATCGGATACGAGGGTGGAGGGGAGTCCGTGGATACACCACACGTGATCTCTAAATAATTTTGCTAAGTCCGAAGAAGAACAAGTATCGTAAGTGGGAATGAATACAACTTCTTTTGAGAAGCGATCCACCACCACACAAATAGCCGTAAATGAATGAGATTCGGGTAAACCTGTAATGAAATCAACGGAAAGATCTTCCCATGGTTTCTTGGCCACAGGTAGAGGAAGAAGTTTTCCTGCTGGTGCTTTTGACTTTCCCTTCGTGAGGGCGCACACTTGGCAGCTATCTACGTATGTTCGAACGTCTTTGGTGACACCGGGCCACGAGAAATAACGAGTAAGGGTATGAATAGTTTTAGAATGTCCGCCATGACCAGCGATGGGAGAATCGTGACATAAAGTGAGAAGACGAGTGCGTAAGGATGGAGGTACAAAAACTTTGTTTTTGTCATTTTTGAAAATGTTCATAGTAGCATCAAAAAGGAAATCGTTCACGGCATCCACTCCGAGAGAAGCAGACTCCGATTCCAACTCCGAAAGAAAGTCCGAAGAAAGAGAAACTGAATTAATAAAAACAGTGGGAGGCAAGACTGTGATATTGGTGTTATGGTCTTGCACAGCCTCACCATGGTCCGGGCGACGAGAGAGCGCATCAGCCCGACCATTAGAAGAACCAGGTTTATAAATAAAAATGTAATTGAATTCTTGAAGTACGGCGTGCCAACGGGCTTGCCGACCGCTAAGAGTCTGCGGCTTCTTCCAATACTCCAGGTTCTTGTGGTCGGTCCAGATCTCGAATCTTTCGCGACCGATAAGGTAATGGCGCCACTCTTCCAGCGCCCGAATCACTGCAAGCAATTCCTTATCGTAAATAGGATAGTTGCGCTCTGTGCTGTCAAAGGAGTGGGAAATAAAGGCGATAGGATGCCAGTTACCATCATTACATAAGGTTGAGAGCACAGCTCCGGTAGCGATATCCGAGGCGTCTGTTTCAACCTGAACTTCTTGATCGCGATTGGGATAAGCGAGAAGTGGAGCCATGGTAAATTTCTTCTTAAAGGCTTTGAACGCCACTTGTTGATCGGGACCCCATGTGAACAGAACATCTTTCTTGGTAAGATCATTCAAGGGGCATGCAATCTTGGCAAAGCCCGAAATAAAGCACCTATAATAATTACATAACCCGAGGAATCCTTGGAGCTGTTTCAACCTAGTAGGAACTGGCCAATCCATGACTCCAGCGACTTTCTTTTCCTGCATTTCCACCCCCTTTTTTGATACAACCATGCCCAAAAAGTCCACTTTGTCCTTCAAGAAATGACACTTGAAAGGTTTTACGTAAAGGTCATTATCGCGTAAATGACGTAGGACCTCTTTTACTACCTCCTTATGCTCTTCTTGGGTCTTTTTCGACGTAAATATCATACAATTTTTGGAATAAAGAAAACTGGAGATTTCTGAGGCGATTTCCAAGGAGCAATGTAACCCTTTTTGAGCTTCTTATCGATGAATGCACGAACTTCATCCATTTCAATGTCCGATAGGGGAATTACTCGACCCTTCTTTGGAATGAAGTCCGGCTTGAGATCTACAGCATGATCCCAAGGCTTTCATAATGGCATTCTGGTTGATTCCTGTTCTGAGAAGACTTTAAGGAACTCATGGTATGCCTTGGGGACTTGGTCTTTGAGTTCTTCCTCTATAGTATGTAAAAACAAAGGGCTAGGTTCATAATAATTAGAAGCAGGAGGTCCAGAACCCATAATTTTGCAATACTGAGTGCAGTGTGAAAATGAAATGGTCTTCTGCACCCAGTTGATTTCAGAATTATGGCGGAAAAGCCAGTCATACCCGATAATCATGCGATGTGTATCCAATTTAGATATATAAGCATCTATAGTTTCGAAATGTCCAGCAATTTCTACGATCAGGGTTACTACATGCTGGATTTGGCCAATAGTGCTTTCTGATCCATCAGCATTATGTATCTTAATCGAGTTATCGAGAGGAAAGAAAGGAATGCCATGACGAATAACATAGTCCTGATCAATGAACGTATGGGTAGCACCAGAATCCAGGAGAGCTCTGAATCAGTGACATTCCCATTGACCATCCCACTGGCAACATATGACAGTCTCAAGTGAAAACTCTCCGCCGAATGACAATGTCATTGCGCGATGCTGGGAAGTCATGACACACGAGAGGGGTTTATAAATAGAACTAATTTTTTGTTGTTTTTGGAGAGAATTAAGCACACTATTATTTAATTCCGGTGCTGTGCTCAATTGAGACGCTCTCACAGAATGAACAGACAAACTATGTAATACAGAAGAAAGATCGGAAATGGGAAAATTGGACTCAATACAAGACGTAAAAGAAGAAGAAAAAGAAGAATTAGGTCCGTGCATGGAGGAACCCTCTACTCCTACGTGCTGTGTCCTTTTAAAGCCTCGGCTGTGCGCTGCTTGGCTTCAACCTCAAATTTATCACGATAATATGCCTCAGCTTCTTCTGAGACGAAATGTTGGGCAGCCGTTGCTACTACCGGCACTGTAACCAGGAAAATGGGGAGGGGTCAGGAGATGGATTGTTGCGCCACATGTGCCTGAGAATATTCGGGAACTGGGACGTAAGCTCCCTGGTCGTAATCCCAGACAACCTGTTGACGCTGCTGAGGGGGGTGCAGGGGGCGACAGTACAGGTTCTTGGGGCAGTCGGGTTTGATGTACCTAGGGAGATTACACAAGAAACATGTTCAAGTGTCTGGCCTTGCGGGTGCAGCTTGCTGCACTCCTATCTCCATGGGGGCACCACGGCCCAGCTGAGTTCCAGTTACTGTAAACTGAGGACGTTGAGGGGGGGAAGGCTGAGAAGACAGCAGATATTGATATCAACTCTGAGGCCGTGGGATGAAGCGGGAGTTAGCGGGGGGACCACGATCTATTACCATTTGCTCATAGGCTCTTCCAATGGCTCTATAGTTTTCCTTGAGCTCATCAATGCCAAATTCTAATCCTGGGTGGTTCATCCAGACCCATTCATAGATGCAGTAGTCAACCACCTTCTTGAGGAGCGTAATCGTATGATAGTCCTTGATATTTGCCTTGTTTTGAAGCACCTCAAATTGTTGGAGGAAGAGGTCGATTGGGTGGCTGTTTTGTTGGAGACCTTCCAACTTCCGGAGCGACTTGTGAGAAAGTACATCAATCCAGAAATAGTCTTTTATCTCCTTTTGGAGCTTGGACCAACTTGGCCAAGCCGAATCTCCTTTGGTGCCGATAACAACATCCTGGCCGTTCTTGACCACTGTTTCCTCATCATTGAGGTACTTCTCCAGCATAAGCTGGGCGAAGCCATCCGCCTTTTTCTCAAAACGGAAAAAGACAGTGTTATAATATGAACATTTTCAAACTTTTCAGACTTGTATCATTTTCTTTTCTCAGTCACGTGATCTGTGCACATGACCGTGGTAACCCTCACATGACCAGGTCTAGAGCCAATGACGTCATACCATGAGGTGACTGTGCCCTTTTAATTTCTGCTCTTCTCACATAGCCCCTTTCATTTCCGTTATCTCGCTCTCACGATCGTGAAACCAATTAGTCTATTTATGGTAACCCCTCTCACGCATAGCATGGTCTATGCATGCGCATGTACAGTATATAAGGTAGCACTTTGCAATTGGAATCCCCAGTCTGATCCACTTTGTTCACCACAATAGTCATTGCCTTGGTCCTTTGGCCATTGTAGACTGTGTTGGACAGAAAGGACCCACATACCCTCATCCTTGAGCCAGGAATTGTGTATCCTGCAAGCATAGTCCAAGCCTTGTGGAAGTGATCAGACACTTTGGCGGTAGTTCATAACACTTGGATTAGACTGTTATACACAATGCTCGGGTCCCAGAGCTAAGGGAACAAGAGGCACTACCACTTGACGGTAGCGAGACCAACACTCACCCCACGTTGTTCATATACAGTCGTCTGCCATACAAATAAGGATAATGTTGCTGTCAGGCATAGAGCACTAGTTCCCGTTGTCAGCTGAGTGCCTAGCTGTCCGTGTTGGTACTACGCCGGTGTACCCAGGTTCGTGTGATCACCTGTGACGTCACATCTAATGCGGATAGTATTTCCGTACGCCATAGCCAGGTGGATCCGGTCTCCTCCACGCCTCTCTTCTTTTACATAGTTTCATTTTGGATTTCAGTATAGGTCGCTGCAGCCATCAACATTGTTGTATTTGGAGAAGACGTTATTACCTCCAATCAAAGAAATATTTCCTTAGGCAGCAAGTTTGTAGGTTGCCCAGAGTGTGGTTGGAAAAGTTCGCACAGTAAGCAGTTGAAAGAAGATTTTCAAGATTCCTTCCCGATCCCGTAATCAAATATGTCGAACTCGGTGGACTTAGATGATCTCGTCGCAAGGCTGTTCGCCCTAAACATAAACCAAGAAAAGAACAATGTGACTAAAAAGATTGCCAACCCGGACAAGTGGGATGGTGATTGATCCACCTTCTATCTCTGGTGGGTCAAGTTATGTCTTTGGATAGATGCCCAAACATGGAATTCGGACAAGCTGAGATGCATCACTGTCCTTTCACAGTTCAAAAAGAAGGTGGATGGCTTCACCCAGCTCACACTAGAGAAGTACCTCAACGATGAGGAAACAGAGGTCAAGAATGGCCAGGATGTTGTTATCAGCACCAAAGGAGATTCGGCTTGGCCAAGTTGGTCCAAGCTCCAAAAGGAGATAAAAGACTATTTCTGAATTGATGTACTCGCCCACGAGTCACTTCGGAAGTTGGAAGGTCTCCGTCAAAATGGCCATCCAATAGATCTCTTTCTTCAACGATTTGAGGTACTTCAGAATGAGGCAAATATAGAGGACTACCATGCGATTATGCTCCTCAAAAAAGCGGTTGACTACTGCATCTATGAATGGGTTCAAATGAATCACCCGGGATTAGAATTCGGCGTCGATGAGCTCAAAAAAAATTACAGAGCCATTGGAAGGGCATACAAACAAATGGCGATAGAATGTGGTCCCCCCTCTAACTCCCATTTCATCCCATGGTCTCAGGGCCGTTATCAATATCCGCCTCCCTCTCAGCCTCCCCCCCCTTAACGTCCACAATTTATGGTGGTAGAAACTCAGCCAGGCCATGGTGCCCCCATGGAGATAAGCATGCAGCAAGCTGCACTAACAAGGCCTGACATGAGAACTTGCTTCTTGTGTAATCTCCCTGGGTATATTAAGCCTGATTGCCCGAAGAACCCCTATCATCGTCTGTCCCGTCCTCCCCAGCAGTGCCAGCAGGTCATTTGGGATTACGACCAGGGAGCTTACGTCCCGGTTCCTAAATATTCCCAAGCGCATGTGGCGCAACAATCCATCTCCCGTCCCCTCCCCATTCCTTCAGTTATGGCACCGGTAGTAGCAATGGCCACACAGCATTTTGTCTCGAAAAAAGCCGAGGCGTATTACAGGAACAAGTTCGAAGTCGAAGCCAAGCAGCGCGCAGCCGAGGCTTTAAAAGGACATAGCACATAGGAGTAGAGGGTTTCTCCGTGCATGGACCTACTTCTTCTTCTTCTTTTATGTCATGTTCTGATTCTGATTTCCCCGTTTCCGATCTATCTTCTGTATTACGTAGTCTGTCTGTTCATTCCGTGAGAGCGTCTTAGTTGAGCACAATACCGGAATTAAATAATAGTGTGCTTAATTCTCTTCAAAAACAACAAAAAATTAGTTCTATTTATAAACCCCTCTCGTGTGTCATAACTTCCCAGCAACGCGCAACGACATTGTCATTCAGCAGAGAATTCTCACTTGAGACTGTCATACGTTGCCAGCGGGATGGTCAATGGGAATGTCATCGGTTCAGAGCTCTCCTGGACTCTGGTGCTACCCATACGTTCATTGATCAGGACTACGTTATTCATCACGGCATTCCGTTCTTTCCCCTCGATAACCCGATTAAGATACATAACACTAATGGATCAGAAGGTGCGATTGGCCAAATCCAGCATATGGTAACCCTGATCATGGAAATCGCTAGACATTTCAAAACTATAGACACTTATATATCTAAATTAGGTACACATCGCATGATCATTGGATATGACTGGCTTTTCCGCCATAATTCCGAGATTGACTGGGTGCAAAAGACCATTTCATTTCCACGCTGCACTTAGTATTGCAAAATTATGGGTTCTGGACCTCCTTCTTCTAATTATTTCGAACCTAGTCCTTCATTTTTACGTACTATCGAGGAAGGACTCAAAGATCATGTCCCTGAGGTATACCACAAGTTCCTTGAAGTTTTCTCGGAACAGGAATCAACAAGAATGCCGTTATGGAAGCCTTGGGATCATGCCATAGATCTCAAGCCAGACTTTGTTCTGAAGAAGGGTCGAGTAATTCCCCTGTTGGACATTGAAAAGGACAAAGTTCACGCATTCATCAATAAGGAGCTCAAAAAAGGCTACATTGCTCCTTCTAAATCGCCTCAAACGTCTCCGGTCTTCTTTATTTCAAAAAAAGACAGTGGAAAAAGGATAGTCATCGATTACCATTACCTCAATGAGGGTACCATCAAGAATTCCTATCCACTTCCTTTGATTCCGCAGCTCATTGATCGGCTGAAAAACACTGACATGTTTACAGCCCTTGACTTACGTTGGGGTTACAACAATGTGCAGATCAAGGAAGGCAATGAATGGAAGGGTGCCTTCATTACCCCAATTGGCGCTTATGAACCCACGGTAATGTATTTTGGTATGACTAATTCCCCCCCTACTTTCCAACAAATGATGAACGATATATTTAATGACATGTATGCCGTAGTAATTATTTATATTGACGATTGTATGATATTTACATCGAAGAAGACTTGAGAAGAGCACGAGGAGGTAGTAAAAGAGGTCCTACATCATTTATGTGATAATGACCTTTACGTAAAACCTTCCAAGTGTCATTTTTCAAAGGACAAAGTGGACTTTTTGGGCCTGGTCATATCTAAAAAGGGGGTGGAAATGCAGGAAAAGAAAGTCGCTGGAGTCATGGATTGGCCAGTTCCTACTAGGTTGAAACAGCTCCAAGGATTCCTCGGGTTATGTAATTATTATAGGCGCTTTATTTCGGACTTTGCCGAGATTGCATGCCCCTTGAACGATCTTACCAAGAAAAATGTTCTGTTCACATGGGGTCCCGATCAACAAGTGGCGTTCGAAGCCCTCAAAAAGAAATTTACCACAGCCCCACTTCTTGCTTATTCCAATTGAGATCAAGAAGTTCGGGTTGAAACGGACGCCTTGGATATCGCTACTGGAGCTGTGCTCTCCACCTTATGTAATGATGGTAACTGGCGACCTATCGCCTTCATCTCCCACTTCTTTGATAGTGCAGAGCGCAACTATTCTATTTATGATAAGGAACTTCTCACAGTGATTCGGGCGCTGGAAGAGTGGCGTCATTATCTAATTGGTCGCGAAAGATTCGAGATCTGGACTGATCACAAAAACTTGGAGTATTGGAAAAAGCCGCAGACTCTTAGTGGTCAGCAGGCTCATTGGCATGCCGTGCTTCAGGAATTTAATTATGTTTTTGTTTATAAACCGGGTTCTTCCAATGGCCAGGCCGATGCGCTTTCTCATTGTCCAGACCATGGTGAGGCAATGCAGGATCATAATGCCAATATCACGGTCCTGCCTCCCACTGTTTTCATTAATTCAGTTTCTCTTTCTTCGAACTTTCTTTTGGAGTTGAAATCGGAGTCTGCTTCTCTTGGAGTGGATGCCATGAATGACTTCCTTTTTGATGCCTCTATGAACATTTTCAAAAATGACAAAAACAAAGTTTTTGTACCTCCATCTTTATGTACTCGTCTTCTTACCTTATGTCACGATTCTCCCATTGCCAGTCATGGTGGACATTCTAAAACAATTCATACTCTTACTCAATACTTTTCGTGACCTGGTGTCACCAAAGATGTTAAAACTTATGTAGACAGCTGCCAAGTGTGCACCCTCACGAAGGGAAAGTCAAAAGCACCAGCAGGAAAACTTCTTCCTCTACCTGTGGCCAAAAAACCATGGGAAGATCTTTCAGTCAATTTCATCACGGGTTTACCTGAATCACATTCATTTACAGCTATTTGCGTGGTAGTGGATCACTTCTCCAAAGAAGTTGTATTCATTCCCACTTACGATACTTGTTCTTCTTCGGACTTAGCAAAATTATTTAGAGATCATGTTTGGTCCATACACGGACTTCCTTCCACTTGTTTCCAATCGTGGTCCCCAATTCGTATCCACTTTTACCAAGGAGTTATGCAAGCTCCTTAGTATCTCTCAAAAGATTTCCATAGCCTATCATCCACAAACAGATGGTCAAACTAAGCACGTTAACCGAGATCTTGAACAGTATCTCCATGCTTATGTTGGAAAAAAGCAACACAAATGGGCAGACTGGCTCAAAATGGCTCAATTTTCCCACAATAATACTGTCACTACTGCCACCGGCTCCATCCCATTCAATATCACACGTAACTACGCCCCTCGCATGGGCTTTGAAGGGAAATTAGCTGGATTCGCAGGAGAAATGGGCCGTTCTCACAAGGAGATAGAAGCAGCACTCAAAGATACTCGAGATCATATGATTGCTTCTGCGGAAAAAAGTCATTCTGAAGCCCCAGAGTATTCTATTGGTCAGCAGGTTTGGCTATCCACTGATAAACTCAAACTTCCTTATACAGCAAAGAAATTAACCCAAAAATGGATTGGACCCTATGCTATCACCACAGTCCTTCCTAATGCTGTTACGCTTAAACTCCCCAATGCTGTTCGCATTCATCCCACAGTCAATATCTCTCGCATAAAACCTTATCGGAAAACTTTACCAAGACAGCCCAAAGTCTGACCCGATGCGATTGAAGTTGACCAGGAAGGGGAAGAACAATTCAAGGTAGATTATATTGCCTCATCGCATCTAAAAAATAGGAAGTTGGAGTATTTGGTGTATTGGAAAGGTTATGATGAAACCGATCGTACATGGGAATCCGCCGACATCATCAACACTGCCCCTTTGGCAGTTGCTGATTTCCATAAGTCTAACCCTTCCGCTCCTCGCAAACTCCACAGACTCACGGCATCCTCCTTCGCCTCTCTCTTCTCTCCTTTCGAGAATTTCACAGTCGCCAAACCAACCACAACTCACCTGGAATTCGAGTCATAAAAAGGAGGTAGTGTTATAATATGAACATTTTCAAACTTTTCAGACTTGTATCATTTTCTTTTCTCAGTCACGTGATCTGTGCACGTGACTGTGGTAACCCTCACATGACCAGGTCTAGAGCCAATGACGTTATACCATGAGATGACTGTGCCCTTTTAATTTCTGCTCTTCTCACACAGCCCCTTTCATTTCCGTTATCTCGCTCTCATGATCATGAAACCAATTAGTCTATTTATGGTAACCCCTCTCATGCATAGCATGGTCTGTGCACGCGCATGTACAGTATATAAGGTAGCACTTTGTGACTGGAATTCCCAGTCTAATCCACTTTGTTCACCACAATAGTCATTGCCTTGGTCCTTTGGCCATTGTAGACTGTGTTGGACAGAAAGGACCCACATACCCTCATCCTTGAGCCAGGAATTGTGTATCCTGCGAGCATAGTCCGAGCCTTGTGGAAGTGATCAGACACTTCAGTGGTAGTTCATAACAGACAGCGATTGCTCGGAGCTTGTTCGATTTCCACGTTTGGGCATCCACCCAAAGACGCAACTTCACCCACCAAAGATGGAAGGTGTTACGATCACCATCCCATTTCTCAGGATCAGCTATCTTTTTGGTGACGTTGTTCTTTTCTTGATTTACGTTTAGGGCGGACAGCCTTGCGACGAGATCGTCTAAGTTCACCGAGTTCGACATATTTGATTACAGGACAGAGATAGCAGGTAGGGCGGAGATATGATTGGAAGTGTTCGTTCCTGTAGAATTCGAAGGAGAACGAGTGATGTTCAGTTCTTTGTTTATCGTGGAAAGGCCAATAGACCTTGTGGGTGCGGGATCGGGAAGGAATCTTGAAAATGTCTTTTTTCAGTTGCTTACTATGCGGACTTTTCCAACCACACTCTGGGCAACCTACAAACTTGCTGCCTAAGGAAATACTTTTTTGATTGGAGGTAATACCGTCTTCTCCGAATACAATGATGGAGGTGGCTGCAGTGACCTATACTAAAATCCAGAACGAAACTACGTAAAAAAAGAGAGGCATGGGGGAGACCGGAATCTGCCTGGCTACGGTGTACGGAAATACTATCCACATTAGACGTGACATCACAGGTGATCACGCGAACCTGGGTATACCGGCGTAGTACCAACACGGACAGCTAGGCACTCAGCTGACGATGGGAGCTAGTGCTCTATGCCCGACAGCAACATTATCCTTATTTGTACAGCAGACGACTGTATATGAACAACGTGGGGTGAGTGTTGGTCTCGCTACCATCAAGTGGTAGTGCCTCTTGTTTCCTTAGCTCTGGGACCCGAGCATTGTGTATAACAGTCTAATCCAAGTGTTATGAACTACCGCCGAAGTGTCTGATCACTTCCACAAGGCTCGGACAATGTTCGCAGGGTACACGACTCCTGGCTCAAAGAATGAGGGTATGTGGGTCCTTTCCGTCCAACACAGTCTACAATGGCCAAAGGACCAAGGCAATGACTATCGTGGTGAACAAAGTGGATTAAACTGGGGATTCCAGTCGCAAAGTACTACTTTATATATGTTACAGGTGTGCACACAGACCATGCTATGCATGGGATGAAGTACCATAAATAGACTAAGTGGTCTCACGACTGTGGGAGTGAGATAACAGAAATGAAAGGGGCTGTGTGAGAAGAGCAGAAATTAAAAGGGTGTAGTTACCTTATGGTATGATGTCATTGGTTCTAGACCTAGTCATGTGAGGATTACCACAGTCACGTGCACAGATCACGTGACTGAGAAAAGAAAATGATACAAGTCTGAAAAGTTTGAAAATGTTTATATTATAACAATGTTAGATCATGGACACTGAGATTCAATGCATCTGCTTGGATGCAAGATTTTATCTTCAGATCCATTAATCTCACCCCCACTACTCATTCATTTAATTCCTCACTTTATTTTCAATGATGTCATCCTTCAAACCTTCCAGAACATTCCATGACATCAGCTTATATAATCATTCTAGGACATTCCATGCCCACCATAAACCTGGTCTGTGTGCATATATCTATAGTATATAAAGTAGTCAATCCTGCATATATATTCTCTAGTTTCAGAATTCCATTTCTTTCTGTTAAATATTACATTTAATGACTCTTCGGTTTTAGTGGTCTTTTCACAAGGAAGGGGGACAAGAATACTAAGTTTAGTGTTTTTGAAGTGAACCTCAAGCATGCATTCCAACCAGCTGGGCTCAAGAGAAAGGCCTAGACAAAGCTCTTTGCTTTGAAGCAGGAAAATGACCTGGTAGAAGATTACTTCACCAAACTACACCAGTTTGCAATGGAAGTGGAATACGACATAGTAGCCAATGGGAGGACATTAGTGGATCTGATTCACTGCAAAGCCAGATAGGTGCTGGTAAACCATGTGGAAGAAAATAACCACAATCTAGTAGAATCCAAGGATCTTTTTGAATGGGAAGAAACCCTGCAGAAGACAGAGGAAATTCTCAGAGAAAAAGCCAAATGAGTCTAGGCTGTGAGACCCACTTAGATTTCATACAAACAACAATGATTCATTTCCAAGAAATTCCAGATGCAATACATTCTGCTGACTAGACCTCCGACTGCCACCACAGTCCCCCATCCAAATGCTCCAGGCATGTTCCCAGGCCATGGAGCTCCTATGGAGCTTGATAAGGTACATGCCAAAGGAATATACTAGAGATATGGAAAACCTTGGCCATGCAAGAACCATCCTTCATGTTTATGTGGGCCAAGAGCACAAGCAGTCATATGAAATGATCAAACCATTTCCTTACAGCAATTTTCTCAAATCTGTGCTTTGATGAATGCCACTGAACTGCCTAAGCAGGAAACTTAGATCACTATTATAGAAGTCATAGAAGAAAACAAGGACTCTGAATTGGATTTTCAGTCTATACAGTAAACACCAGTTGATTTTCTATGCCACCACCTAAGTCATTGCCATCTGTAAATGCAAATTGATACACCATTTTGACATGCAATAACCTGCACCAAGTTGAATTGATGCATGGCTATGATAGAAGAACCTGAGGAGTCAAAATTCATACATTTCTTATGGTCAGAATTCCACAAAACTTTAGGAATGGATAGTCTATAGTATGAACTACCTTTCCCTAGATTTTCTTAATTTTCCTACCATTTTCTGGGAAGATATTAACTTATCTTTCCCATCCATTCTCATATAGTGATCAAATTTGTAATTACACAGAAATTCTTTATATTTCATTTCTACCCTACACACTTGCCAAGTAGCTACCATTCCCACAATCACATGACCATGTACTACTCCTAAATGAGTCATACCTAGTCAGTATGAGCCAACATGAGTTACAGTGAATATTAGCATTCATAACTATCAAAAAGTATACTAGATTCAGCTTGGCTTAGCATGAGTCAGCATGAGTCAGTATGAGTCATCATGAGTCATGAGCTAAAAATAGACTACCCCTGATTTGTAATGCATGAGTCAGCATGAGTCAGCACCAAGCCTACCAAGTCAAAGCTCATCCAATCAAAATGAGCCATCTATAATTCTTTTGGCAATTGACAGCTAATTACTCAGCATTCCCTTGGCATTTGTAAGCGATTTGTAAGCTAGCACAGCATAGCACAGCCACTGTAAATATCTATATAAGGAGAGCCTTTCAGGCCACAAAAAGCAGATTCTGACCTCATAAAGATTCTGATCTCACAGAGAAGTTCTCTTTTACAGAGACTTTTTCACCCCATTCAGGAGTTTCCTTCACAGGTAACCCACAGAGGGCCTGGTGCAGGACAATTCCTTAGCTTTAGTACTACTAGATAGTTTGTTAGGAGCAAAAAACTTGTATTCAAGAAGAGACAAGTGAAATAGGATATCTTTAGGGAGAAAATGCATCATAGGGCAACTAAAGGGAATAGATCCCCAATAGCCTAGACTACTAGGACCTAAGCACATCTGCTATATCAGCTGACTAAGCCACCTAAAGAGATAAGTGCTAGTTTTGCTTGACCTGATTTTCATCTTTTTAGTTGCACAATAAAGATTGAGTTATTAAAACCTATCCGAGTGAACTAAATGAATCATAGTTTGAATTCCAGCAAAGCCTAGAACATATCTATACCTTTATATCTTAGCATATCTATAGATCACTGCTAACATCTTTATATCCTTGCAACTCCTTGGTTTACTAACATCAACAGGTACCAGCAAACTAGCTCTTGGCAACTTTATTAAAGTTCAGCCAACATATCTCTTGCACAAACAAGTGCAACAACACCATAGCCTAGCAACCTACTGTTGTCTAGCCCCAAATTCTAGTGTGTGACCACTAGAAAATCATATTACTAACCAGACCATCAGTCGAACTCATTTCAATTACTTCAGTCTGTATATATTTGTAGAGGATTGGTAAACAAACCATATACTGTCCACACTAAGTTTATCACTGAATTCATCTAGGAGATATTTATCCCTAGCTTATAGTGTAACATTCATGGGTAGGTAAGGTATAAGTCTGGGGAACTTTGTTTTAGTTCCATTGCATTTGCCTACAAAGAAGACAGCATACAGACCATGCTATGCAGAGGGATTACCATAATTAAACTGATGAAAAAAACAACCATAAGAGAAAAGTAACAGAAATTAAAGGAGTGTGGTTACTATGAGGTATAACATCATTAGCTCTAGGCCTAGTCATATGTTGATTACCATGGTCATGTACACAGATCACGTGACTAAGAAAAGATATAAGTCCAAAGAAGGTTTTGAAAATATTCATATTATAATAGAGATGATGAAAGGATCACATGACAAAAAGACAAGGTTGGTGATTGAATACATGGTCAGACAAAAGGTGTTGCTAGAAGGAAAGCACATCAAAACCAATTGCCCAATAAAGAAATTTGAAGATAAGTAATATGGCCTCTTCAAGGTCAAGTGCAAGGTCAAAGAAAGCACCTATGAGCTGAAGCTACCCAGAATATGGAAAGGAGTACACCTGGTATTCAACAAATCCTATCTTACATCTTATATAACCAAAGATCTGTGTACATTCTCAGTAGTATATAAGTAGTCAATCCCCATGTATCTATCCCTCAGTTTTGGAATTGTACTTCTATTCTGGAGATATCACTTTTAGTGACCTCTAGTCTTGTATGCTTCTTTCAGAAATAGTACTTATATTGCCATCTATTGCCAGACCCCAACAAGCTGGCCACATTTGTGGCAATTTGATCACCCAGTGGTTGTTTATTCCATTCAGGGGTAAATTCCTTTGGAAGTATGCATATGGCTATTTCACAAACAGCAGAGGATGGTGCAGTGCTGTATGGTAAGTATAATGAATAATCAGAATTATGAAGCATGCTATAATACCTACAAGAGGAAGGGATGGTTTCATATAACTGATAAGCCATCCTTTGCTAACTTTCCAAAGCATGTTGTCTTGGTGACATTACCAATACCAACAGTAACACACATATCTTTTTTATGAAGTCAAAATGAGAGAGTCAGTCAACAAACTACACAAACAGTAAATATCCATGACTAATCCAGTTAATAAGTGAAATATACCTATGATTTGAAAAGTAATATTGTTAGAGTTGTTTTGGCTCATTGGAGAATAACAGAATGATGACAGCAAGAAATAGAGCAATTGGATGAAAAGTTAGACAGAGAAGATGAAAGGAAAAAATGGAATGCAAAAGGAATTAGGGTAATGAGATACAGTAAGAATCTGAAGAATGAGACAGAAGGGTGAGACTCAAGTAAGAAAGGGAGTGGCATGATAGAAACCTAAGAGATTAATGAAATTAGGCAATGATGAAGCAGGAATGAGTGAACTTGGTGGAGGGATGACAAGACATGATAAAGGTCTAGCCAAATATGATCCACATCAAAAGAAAAGGAACAGCTGGAATTTCAGTGGACAGGCAGTGAATATAACAAAGAAGGCTAGAAGATAGTAAAATGGGGGTGATAACAAGGTGGAAATAGAGAAGGGCTTTTGATTGAGTAGCATGATGTAAAAGACCAGAATTCAAGTAATCAAGGCAAGATAAGGTGAGTTTTGAGATATGAATGGCAATGGCAAGGAGAAAAGGACAAGATAGTGAAAGGTAGAGGTAGAAGGAACAAGTGGTGGAATCTGATTTGTAAAAAAGAAAGAACTGGAGGTACAGGCTATAAAAAGACATAGGTGAGAATAGAATGTAGCAGAAATTAAACATAACAAAGGAGGATGGAAGAGGCAGTTGAAAATAGGGAGATAATAGACAAGGGCTGAGATAAGACTAAAGGAACAGAGTTGGTCAGTTAGACAAGAAACTGGTGATAGATGTTACGAACTACCTCTGAAGAGTCTGATCGCTTCCACAAAGCTCAGGTATCTGCTCGCAGGCTACACAAGTCCTGGCTTACGAAGGAGGGTATGGGGGTTCTTTCCGAACAACACAGGCTACAATGACCAAGAGGCCAAGGCAATGCCTATAGTGGTGAACAAAGTGGATTAGACTGGGGTTACCAGTTGCAAAGTGCTACTTTATATATGTTACAGGCACGCGCACAGACCATGCTATGCGTGGGATGAACTACCATAAATAGACTAAGTGTTCTCACGAGTGTGAGAAAGGAAGCAACGGGGATCAAGGAGGCTGTTGAAAAGACCACAAGATGACAAGAGTCACTAAGTGTGATAATCGAGTCAATGAAATGGAATTCCAAAACTAGAGAATACAGGGAGGGGATCGACTACTTATATACTACAGCTATG
>JBBPQZ010000368.1:0-17000 GCA_038092795.1 Boletus rubissimus
TTTTTTGCCACGTTACTGAATCTACCTGTTTACCTAGATCCTGTTGCCATAGAATACTGTTGGTAGTCCATTTTGTCAGATATACGGACTTGTATGGTTACTGGAACAGCTAATGGACATCGTGCATTTATAGTTTGTCTTTATTTCTAAATCCCTATAACATTCATTTCCACGGTACGGTCTAATTATAGTATCTCGGACTCTATAGTATCTCGGACTCGTTCTTGATGCGGGAAGGGGACAGAAGAATCGCCAGCTGGCGGGTTGTTGGCGGGTAACACTTGCCACCTGCCATCGGTCGTAGCTTGGCAGCGCTCCACACGATCATAACTTGATTGCGGGAGTTATCATGGCAGTTTCCGGTATCACACGAACCCACTAGCGCAACCCGCTGGTTCAGTTCAAGACTGGCGGGTAAATATTAAATGACCGGCGTGGCATTCACACGATCATCGCTGTGACATCACGTGAGGAACAGCCAATCAAAATGTACACCCCGCGGGGAAGAAACATAGGGCCATTGGCATCGGCCAGGGGCGTTGGCATTGATGCCTCACGTTTGCCACACCCCTTCCGTTTTTACATGCGTAGAGCTGCCATGCCGCAACGATGCACAGCTAAGACTACTCCGAGAACAGCGGTTGTAGCGCGCCATCTGCGGCATCGCGTTTCCGTCATATACGAGTCAGTCCTGCGCCTGCTCAGTCACTCCGTTCCCGTCTCAATACTACATCAGACTATCCTCATACACACAGCAATTCCTTCGTCTTTTCGCTGCTCATGTCTGGATCCTCGACCAACGAAGAGGATTTGAACGAAACGTCCGTATTCCCAAAAGTCCTTTACCCTTGCGGTTGCGTTTACATCTCTTAACAACTATTTAGGCACGGCACAGTCGTACGTGGCACGACTGGAGTTGTTACATTGAACTGAAAGTCGAAAGATGGTGGCTATCGCTGGATTTACAGTGCTCGTGTGGGATCACCTCATAACATTCGACGACGAGGTAGGTGGTCTCGGAAAGGTTTTATGTTTCCATACCTCAGGTTAGCTGGGTTTCAACAGGTTGAATACATATGGAAACGTGACAAGAAACCCTGTGAGTAGATATTAATTGTCTGAATCTATCATTAACATTGTCTCTGCAGTGGTATACCTATTCTTACTCGTGAGTGGGAAACAGAGTATAATATGTTTGGAATCTCATTGGTGAAGTAGAACAGGTATCTCACACCACTTGGCTTCATTGTGAATCTCGTCGGTGAGGTGTTTCCATCCACGGTGCCGGACATAACTGAGAAACTAGTTCAGCTTTCACACTTCCCGGCTGGGGAACAGAAGTAAGTCTGCGGCTCTTTCATGGCGACATATTTACTTACGGCCAATTGTTGTAGACGTTCGGCACTCAGCTATTTCTTTTGGGTTACAACTCATCACGCACATAGCTGTCAGCATTTCGTGCGATATGAAGGGGCCATGACTGTTATTGGCACGCAAACAGCTGGGCTCATGATGTTTCTCCGGTGAGGCTGTTGCCGCGGCGTACTTTGATGCTTTCTTACGCCAAAATGTTGAAGAGTGCGCGCTATATACGAGAGAAAGAAGGTAGTGGTTTGGAGCACCATTCTATTATTCCTCATATGGCTTGGAGTAAATGCTTGGCTGCTCGTAAACGCGGAAGGTCCCCCGTTTTCGCTATTCCCTGACTACGTTCTGATACGATCACAGCGGTCCAGCACGCACAAGGAGTGCACTGTGCGTGGTTCTATCGCCGTGTAGTGGCGGCGCAACTAATCACCGTCTCGACGGCTTGTTACACAGCATGCACGATGATCTTTAATACTTCCTTGTGAGTGCCCTTGATGATCCCTCTTGGGTCATGCATTTTTGGCTGATTCCAGACTGGACTCAGAAATACCATTGCCTCAGCTTCCGCATGGCTACCTCTCCTCTATGACACGTATATTTTTGCATTGACACTGTACAAGACAAAGTGTAGGACAGGTCACATCGTTCGGACGCTGCTGTCTGACGGGATATTGTACTACAGGTGAAGGCTGTTCCATTGTCTTGATACGTTTACCTGAGTGGCTGACGCGATGGTCGACTTCTAGTGTGATCTGTATAGTAAATGTTGTTCTAACAGTCATGATTGTGCGAGCAGGACCAGGTGTGAAGAACATCACGGCGCAGTAAGTCTAACCCTTTTTGAAGACTAGCGATAGACCGAGTGTTCCTTTCTCGTTCCCTGTAGGCTTGAATTACTGTGAGTGCATAACAATCATCGAGTAGAGAGGCGTGACCAGTGACTGATGTTTTCAGGCTCACGGTATGTGACATCGTACAGTTGTGCTAGATTCGTTTCTGACTCGACTTCAGGTGGCAATGGTGTCGCGTATTACACTCAATCTGAAGAAGCAGGGGACAGGAAACACGATACGCCTGAATTCTGATGGCTGGGCGTTTTCAAGTCCGAGGTCACACCGAACTACTCGCGCAGGATCTGGATCAACCTGGACGTCGTGGATTCAAACCCATTCGCGGACAATCACCTTGGCGTCAACTATGCCTCGGCAGAACAATTTTTGCAGCGAACCTGTCTCATACCCTGAACACGTACGGCTCAGTACGATTTATTCCGCGTCGGAAGGAGTCGGCGAGGAGCCAATAAGATTCAGTCGACCCTGGGTCGAACAGGACGTTGAAGTTATGTAGCACTGTTACTAGAACAAGACACGGTGTCGACGTATCACTCGGGTGTAATGTAGAGTATTGCTGGAGCTCTCAGCTGGCTAAATCAACCTTGCTGGGGTTCAAGACTAGCGCGATCACGTGGATAGATGGTAGTGTTCCAAATGGGTCCGAGTGTGGTGCTTTGGTAGGGTGCTTTGACTTGGGCTCGTCAGCGCAGGACGCGACCTCGAAGCATTCCCATCCCTCCTTCCTTTGTCCACGCCAGCCTTTAAAGTCCCACCTTTCCCTCCCCGCTCTCCTCCCATCCACAATTTCCTAGTCTCGCCCGTTCAGTCATGGCAACCTCCCCGCCACACGCTATCAGCCCCGGAAAGAACTCAGGTGTTTCAAAGTTACTCAATGACTATGTCAGTCCCCAATGGTTTTTGCAGCAGAACGCGTCGTTGACGTCTAACCTCCCAGCAACTCGGGGACTCCCTTGGCAAAGGCGCGTTCGGTCAGGTATACCGTGAGTTCCCTCCCCCACCCGATGGACAGGGATAGATTGATCGTGAACGTAGGTGCTCTTAATTGGGCCACCGGTGAAACCGTCGCCGTCAAGGAAATCCAACTAAGTAACATACCCAAAGGCGAACTCGGGCAGATCATGGTACATCATCTTCTTCGAATCGTGGCTTCTGCTCCCTCCCTCATCTTTTCCTATAGTCGGAGATCGACTTGCTCAAGAATCTCAATGTATGGTACCTTCTCGCACGTGTGCCATCCTGTAGCTGATCAAATCCAGCATCCCAATATCGTTAAATATAAAGGATTTGTCAAGACACGAGAGTACTTGTACATCATCCTTGAGTATGTTTGCTACGTATCTATTCGCTCTTGATTGACCTCTTTGTAGGTTCTGCGAAAATGGATCCTTACACAACATATGCAAACGGTTTGGAAAGTTTCCCGAGAATCTCGTTGCTGTTTACATTCGTCAAGTACTCGAAGGCCTCGTATACCTCCACGATCAGGGTGTTATTCATCGGGACATCAAGGGCGCGAATATATTAACGAACAAGGACGGATGTGTCAAGCTTGCAGATTTTGGAGTTGCCAGTTCCACCACGACCGGTGCAGTTAGCGACGATGCCGTCGTTGGCAGCCCGTACTGGAGTAGGTAATACCTTTGTCTCATTCACAACGCGTTGACATTATATTGTTAGTGGCCCCAGAGGTCATCGAACAATCCGGTGCAACAACAGCCTCTGACATTTGGTACGTCGCGGTGCTCACGCGTATCTCGTTCTCTCATGCCTTTACCTTAGGAGTGTTGGTTGTGTGGTCATAGAGCTCCTAGAAGGCAAACCCCCATACCATTTCCTCGATCCTATGCCAGCACTCTTCAGGATTGTACAAGATGATTGTCCTCCAATACCAGAGGGCGCCTCTCCAATTGTGAAGGACTTTCTTCTTCACTGTTTCCAGAAGGACAGCAATCTACGGATATCAGCAAAGAAGCTCCTCAGACACCCATGGATGGTAGCAGCGAAGAAGCAAATGGATTTGTCTGCCGGAAAGGATGGACATCTAGGAAGTAACAATTCCCAAACGTCATCTGGTGCACAAAAGCGTCCTTTGAGTAATTATAACTACGATGAAGCTGTTCTTAAGGTGCAAGAATGGAACGAGGCCTTGAAATGTAAATTTTCCTCCGTCTACCATGCAACCGAGATAGTCTGATGATATCCAGCCCCAACACGTCCGTCAAAACACGGCGGTCGTGCCGGTGGTGATGGCCCACCTCCGTCACCTACACGTCCACTACACAATAAAGCTAGCATTAACTTATTCCAACACTCTGTCCTTGGGCTGCAACAATCGATATCAGCACCGATGTCTCTCAAAGCACCACCGCCGGCTCCGGGCAAGCCAGTGGTGCCTGTTGGCCTGGTGGAGAAAATTCGGGAACCATTGGCATTCGTCCTTCAGCAACCCGAGGAGCAAACTGATAACTGGGATGACGATTTTGAGGATGGCCCGTCGTTCTCAAAGTTGCAAGGTATGTGATTCATGTCCCTTCTCCCATTGACTCGTCAGCTAGACTGTCCACACGTAGCGTTGGATAAGTCAGCCATGGAAGATGATAAGCCAGAGGTCGACGATAACGCGCAGACAATACGGCCAAATCGTAGTCCAGCTGGCCCAGGCACGATCCCACTAGCGAGAGCCCCTGCAGCGGATATCGTTCCGATTGTGGAAGACTATTCAGACCTTGCATCAGAGGAAGATGACATCATCTTGCAGGAAAAGGTTGCAGATTTCAAGGTTAGTTCCAATTGCCTTTACTGGTCCACTCTGGGTGACACCTTCTCAACTGTAGATGAAGAACTCTGTACGCCGTGGTCTATTCCACCCGGATGACATCAAAACCCTCGGTATCGCGTCCAGCTCTCCCGGTCCAATGTCAGCTCCGCTTCCTAGCCTTTCACGCAAGCCTTCGCGTCCTTCACTGAGTCCTGCGGGCCTGAATGGTCCGCCACCTGGTTCACTTCGCTCGCATTCACGATCGTCATCGTTTGTTGGCTCTGGTTCGAGTGGCTCTGGATCCTTCGGACGAACGGAAGCAAAGCGAGTCGCAAGCTCGCATGAATTCAATAAATATGCAGAAGATGATGACGAGGACTATGATGACGTGTTTGGCAAGGTCAACGGTACCGGTGAGCTTTTTTTTTTTCGTCATGCGATATTTATCTGACCGACGGTCGAATCAGCCCTCGAACAGCCTATGCAAACCCTGCAGCTCAATACTCGACACTCCAACAAGTCCTGGGTACGTTCACCGAAATGGCCCTTGTCACTTGCCAAGCTTGTTAACCATAAATTAGCTGGGAGATGACGATGATGACGACGATCCTTTCGCCGAGGTATGATATACGGCCGGACTGTGACTCTTTCGATCTCACATCAGTCTAGATTGACGAAGGTTTCGCAGAGGATGATCTTGAAACTAATTTACAACGAGACAAACATGCTCGCCTGTGCAGCATGGTGAATCAATTGATTGACGAGCTTACGCCCTCGGCACCTGACTTCCAGCTTCGGGATGCTTGCGATCAGCTGGTAAGTACTGGATCTATGCAAACAGTACACTCCTGTGGATCGACTAATCCACAGATTGCCATCATGACTGAGAACCCAGAAATGTTGTTCCAATTAGTCTCTTCCCATGGTATGCTAGCAATTTTGGAGGTGTTGGAAGGCAAGTGCTCTCGGGATGTGTTGATGAAGCTGCTTCATATAATTAATCTGGTACGACATCCGTATTAGGAGACCTATCCCAGCTGACCTGCGCTTTGGTAGCTCGTCACAAGCGACCTTGGTGTGTTGGAGAGTTTTTGTCTCATTGGTGGAATTCCTGTGATGATGGGTAATTCACACAACCTGCTTTTCGATGTCTCCAACTTACGATGGATAGGTTTCACTTCAAAGAAGTATCCCTCCGAGTGCAGGACTGAGGCGTCGAATTTCATCCGGTTACTCTGCCATACATCAGCATTGACCCTTCAAATGTTCATTTCGTAAGTACCTCTAGTCTTTCTGACTGTTGTCTCACCGTATGCAGATGTCGTGGACTCAAAGTTCTTGTCGACCTCCTTGATGAAGACTACACCGAGCAAAGCGAGCTTGTCGTGGACGCTCTCAATGGCATCGGGAGTGTCTTTGAGCTACAAAGCCCGACGACCAAAAATGATTTTTGTCGTATGTTTATCAGGGAGGGGCTCCTGGATCCCCTATCCTCAGCATTGTTGAACGTGATGGGCAACCAGAGCGAGACCGCTGTAGAGATGAAGCATAAGATCATACAGATCTTGTTGGTATTTTCGCAGGTGACACAAAGCGATATACATGTGCGAAATGCAATGGGGACAAGGAAGATCATCCGCCGTAGGTTACAAACGTCTTGGTCACATGGGAGGCTGAGTTATGATATGTAGGGCTGATGCGCGCTTGCGAATTACTCGAGGGAGATTGCCTGGTTCAAATGCTCAAGGCAGTCAAGCACCTTTCGATGAACTCAAATCTTCTCGAAGTACTCCAGAACGCCAACGCCATCGAGATTCTCATTAGACTCTTGGATGAGGATCGAGCTGGTCCACACGGCACAGTAGGTCCTTCTGACGTGAGGGGATCCCCTACTTATTCTGTACCTCCAGGAAGTATCCAACCACATCTTCCAAACATGCTACAATCTCTGTCGATTGAACAAATTACGGCAAGAAGAAGCTGCTCAAGCAGGCATCATCCCGTGCCTCAAGCGCGTCATCGAGACTAGCTCGCCCTTGAAACAATTCGCCCTCCCTATTCTCTGTGATCTCGCAAGCGCAGGAAAGAGTTGTCGGAACTTGCTTTGGCAGCATAACGGTCTGAGCCTGTACCTGAAGCTCTTGGAAGACCCTTATTTCCAAGTCAGCGCATTGGAGGCTATCCTGTCATGGTCGGTTTGCTTCGTGGGTCGCCTAGACAACTACTGATCGCCATCGCAGGCTACAAGATGAGACTGCCAAGATTGAAGATCAACTCGTCAAATCGGAATCGCTTGACGCTCTGCTCAAGTGTTTCGTCTCCGCCAAGGCCAACTCGTTTGAGAACTTGCTCGATCCGCTTCTCAAGATATGCCGTATCTCCAACCCGCTAACCATTGGCCTCGCCAAAGCGTCGTTCTTCAAACGCGTCATTGACAGATTGTCGCACAGTCGGGCTGTCGTCCGACTCAATCTGTTGCGCATCCTCAGGACCGTGTGCGACGTACATCCGAATCGCGCGATCTTGGTAGAGAGATATGGGTTGCAGGAAATTGTGACCAAGTTGAGCAAGGAAGACGGCGCAGTCCTGGTTCGGGAGCTGGCGAGGGAAATACTGCCTGCCCTTGCGCCTGCGCTAAAGCCGGCCCCGGGCAAGTCTGGGTGGAAAGGACCGGATACGCCCAAGAACAGCTCGATCATTGCTCCCAAGAAGGCGCGGAGGACTGCCTCTGAAACGTCGGCGTTGCTTAGCTCGTCGGGTGCTCTACTAGGACCTGGTGTTGGCACCACGACACGGTTAGGGATCGAACGGTCACACTCGTCGTCCCGGCATCGACTCGGTGACATAGCATGGCAACCCGGAGGGGGCAGCGCTCGTCGGTGAAAGATCAGCAGAACGTTGTATGTACATTTGGTCATGTTTGCTTTTCCATTTCGTTCGTTATCGTCGTTAGCTTTGTCTTCACAGTAGCGCCGCACTCTCATTTGCACATACAGTAGAGGACTCTCACTAATTATTAATACCATGTGGCAAACTGAATAGCGAATGAAGGATGCAACGGGAGATGTGTCTACTTGCGAGAGAATGGAATCTGGAAACCCGAGACAAGAGCTCTCGCTTTGTTCTGGGCACCTTGGCCTTCGGCATTGGTGATGAAATGTATGTGCATCCCGTGAGTTTTTGGGTAGGCCTCCAGGTTGACCTCGATCTGGGGGAACAAGCCGAGTGCCTCTGGAGGAAGACCAAACGAGACGACACCGGCGACGCCGCTGGGAGTCTGCATGTTGCTGGAGGAGGGGGGCAATACGATGCCAGGGAACTCGCGCAAGCGAGGCAAGACGAACTCTGAGAGTGTGGCGATGAAGTTGTACATCTGTGGGCCCTTGAGCTCCACCTTGACGCCGAGGGGCAGACCCGGGCGCACCCAGCCGCTGACGGACTTCTTTCCCTTGACGATCTGCACGCCCGCAGAGGAATGGCGCCCCGCACCCTGGTTGGTCTCTCCCGAGATGGCCCTAAAGGACGCGATTGCGTTGAAAAGGACGCTGCGGTTGGAGACGGCTTCTTTCATCATGGTGTGGAGGACGATTCTGTCGAGTCTGACGACGTTTTCTGTTGTGGTGGGCGGGGCGGGTTTCTTTCCGAGACGATCACCGCCGACGGGAGTGTTAAGACGGTTTTTGGAGTAGGGGTCATTGGGGTCGAATCTGAGGCGGACCTCGCGGGGTGGTGGACGGGGACCGGATTCGTGGACGTAGGACATGTACATGAGGTTGTCGTGGAGGGTGGTGTGGTAGTGTTCGCGGAGACGACATGACGCGGTGTCGTGTACGGTGATGTCGACGTGGGGTATGGGGAGACCGCGCTCGTCGTTGCGCAGGGCACGACGTATTCTGGGTGGCTTGCGGAATATGCGGGCGGCGGACATGATAGAATATTTGAGAAGGAGGGGAGCGGGTGAATTTAATTTTTAATGAGTGATAACTTTAAAACTAATTAAGTAAATAATTATTGCGGGGGCTGACGGGGGCGAGCAGGTGTTGGGTAGTGTCATCTCGACGGTTGTTGTGTTTTTCTTTTTTTCTTCGTAATAATCTACGCCTTTTGAATTGAATCGCCCTTGTTTTGTTTCATGGCGTTGACGGCGACGGCCCAGTCTGCGCTGCCGACATGGGACGAGACGATAGTACCAACCCTGCGCAAGAGTACGTCGCATCTAAAAATCTTTTTCTACTTTGTCCTCAATCTCTCCTGGCCAGGACTCGAAAGCGAAAGCCGAATCCTCGCGAAACGCATGTCCATCGCGTCCGTGTCTTCCGTGGACGACTCCCAGAGGTCTTCCGCTCCTTCCCACTCCCGTCGCTCCTCTCGTGACATCCCTCAAACCCCTCGCCATCTCCCAGAGCCGAGAAAATCCAGCGCGATACCCAGGCCAAGTCTACAGTACTCCAGGACTTCGAACGACGCTCGCTCGGATGCCTCTTCGTCCTATCCCCGCGTAAATGGCGCGTCCTCTTCCCCCTCCTTCCCACCCCAACGCGCCCGTACTTACTCCCAGCCTCCTTCCCCGAATGGCTTTACCAACAACCCCCTTCCCACCCCAGATTCTTCTCGTCCGACTTCTCCCCGCACCTCAGACGTAAGGCCAACTCGCATACCGATCGCCGCCCGCACAAGAACAATAAGCACTTCCAGCCACGCTCACAGTATCGCTCAGAGAACCGAGAGTCGCAACGGCACCAACCATCGTCCATATCAACCGCCCACCCCCGACACCTCGCAGGATCATTGGGTCGTCAAGGCAAGCGAACCTCCGCAGCCGACGACACCCCCGATGGCTTCTATACGGCACCAAGCTTCCAGCATCATGAACGAACCTGCTCCCTTCGCGACGTCTTCGATTACCTCTTCAATACGTTCGCGAATTCAAGAACCCATATATCTCGACCCTAGACCTTCGAACGATTCCGAAGAACGCCCGTTCGAGCACTGGTATAGAGGCGACGTGCACAGAAATGGTGGAGTCGGCGAGTTCCGGGTGGCGAAGCATGTGGAGATGTTGCAGATTGCCAACTACGGGCACAACCTTCGAAAAGCTGTCCGTGGGCAACCACGAGACTTGTCTGGCCAGGTGGACTCTCCTCGTGGGCGGAAGCGGGCAGATAGCGTTGGCGCCGGTACGCACGAAAGTCTCTACCTCGATGATGAGCGAACAAAGGACGTAGGCATGGTCCTCGACGAGAGCCCGTTGACCGACATCGAAAGTGACAACGACACCGACCCTGAGACATTTTATGATGCATATGCTGGTGTCGACATACAAGCCGAAGCCGACGCAGACGACACGATTCATCCGCACTTCAGTGCTTCTACACCCGGCCTTCCACTCGCTGCGGTCTCCTCTAGCCGTAGTCAAACACCTACAAATGCCTATCCAGCTCTGGATGACAACAACACACCAACGAATGCAACTTACGTCCAGGCCGCTGGAGGTCCCTTGCGATCTAGTACGCCCTCAGCTCCTCCGAGGACGAGTGCAGAGAGTACCATGCCAACTCCACCCACCTCAGGGCCACGCACACGGACCAGATCACGCACGACTTCCCCGACATCGCAGTCATCCGATCAGTCGCACACAAAGCGCCGTGCTAAAAGCCCTGCTGCATCCTCACCCGCCTCCACTCCGAAGAAGACAAAGATAAAAGCCAGGACCCCACCCCCAACGTCGCGTAGGGATGACCCACGGAGTTCTGTCGCAACATATCCGACACCGGAAGGAGATATTGTGAATGCTATACCAACGTGGACGCAACCCGTGCAAAAGTCCAGAAACTGGGACGAGGCAAGTGACAGCTCTTATCAGAATCTCATCCGTGCTCACCACCGCCCTGCCCTCAGGTGGTGCTCCCTGTTGTGGCGCGTAAAAGGGGGTTGGATGGTCAATACGAGCAAGCAGATGGAAGCCCGAAACCGAGGTCACCGGAAGCTCCACCAGTAAAACCTGTACGCATAGTTCATCCATCTTGATAAGCAAAATGGGGCATTTATTGATGGTTTTTCTATACAGGCACCTGGTACATTTGGGTATGACTATACGAAATATCGGCCACCACGTCTCGACGAGATACAAATGGAGGAGTTTGGTCGGCGTCCAGAGCATCCCCCGCTTCCTGAGGAAGATTTGGTCCCACCACATCCCAAGACATCCCCGAAACTGATATTACACCCTCTCAAACCGGAAGAACCTATCCGGAAAGATCCTCGGCAAACTGTTTCAAAGCCTCCTGAATCTCCCGCACCCTTCTCGCAATATCGTCTTGATCATCAAGTACCTACCATCAACGTCACACGGCCATCTTCTGAATTTGCCGAGCAACGACAAGAACAAGAAGTCGAGGACGCAGGTGCAGGGTGTTGCAAATGCGTCATTATGTGATTTCGTTGATATCCGGGTATTTGGGTGTCTTTGCTGTTCCTGTAAATTTTGCTCGTTCACTGTGCATTAGTCTCCGCACCTTCAGCATTTCCCGCCACACCTTTCCCTTCACCCAATTTTTCCTACCCGACTATCATCTATTCTCGAGACGACCGGCCACCACCTTGTCGTCCCTCTTCAAGGCGTCTCTGCTGCGACTTCTTTGTGATGAAGATTTCCACTTGTTCGCTCATCACGGTATACCTTTTTTTCATACATACCATGTCGGAGTGGAAAGCCCTTCGTTCATCCTTGATTTCACATCTACCTATCTCATCGGACCTCCACATCCGCCGCATACGTGTTGCGTTGTTCCTCCCACACACTCTTCAAGATCCCACACACTCATTAGTAAACCACTTGTAGTATGGAATTGCTCGTCTTTCACCTTTTCTTTTGAGCTTACTTTATTGCTGCAGTAGTTTTTCAAGAGTGCTTTTAACGATCCCAATAGCATATCATACGTAAAAGTGATATTTCTTGCATTGCGCTAAATGCTAAACACAGCCCATCACGCACGACGCTTTGCACTTTGCATATACAAGATCCTTATCACAATCAACAAGAGTAAAGAGTAATGTCGAACGTCCTGCTCGCACGCAGATACCCTCGAGGGTCTGACCGTACTTCATCGATGGTATATACGACGTCGACGCGATATGTACCATCTGCGTCAGTCACTTCCACCTTGGTGAGGTTTGTGAGCTCCCCGAGAACTCGTTCGTTCCTTGTCCACTCAATAGTGTAGCTCTCCACGCTCCCGATAGGCTGCTCCCTCAACTGAGCTAGTCTCACGAGATCGACTTCGACCACACGACTGCTTGGCCCTGAACACGTCACGCGGAGGTCCTCTATGAGATCGATACGTTTAAGAAGAGAGAGCCAGAGCCCTTCTAAGCAGACGTTGCAAAAGTTGGGCTTGACTACGCTGCGCATGAGACAGTCGTCGTTCGTGGGACGATAGGACGTTCCGTTGTCAAGGTCGTATCTGGGACACATAATGGCATCAGAACGCTCGTCGAGCAGAGGCAGTGGAGACATGGGTGTGCGCACGTGGGGAAGAGGCTATAATATCCTTGAGTTGCGTTGAACCTAGACCGAGTCAGCCCAAACGTCGGGTGAGCATCGTGACATGCTCACTCTTGGCGGGATCCGTATTCAAGGACCTCGACGCTGCAGAGTTGTGCCTGTCCCTGGACCTCTCTGTTTCGGAGCGAGAACTCAACTATGTGCTCACCCTTGGTCAACGCGTGCTCAAAGAGCACGTCGTAATGCCATCTATCTACGCCGATCCCGTGTCGAGGTGTCCACCCGAGATCGACACCGTCCAGGCATACCACAAGGTCATCCGCACGAGGTATCCCAGACAGTGAGAACTTGACGAGGTGGCGAGCGTACGTTCCAGACGATAAGAACGTAATCGACCATGGCTTCTCGACGTCGAGAAGTGTCCAGGGATACGCCTGCATCGGCATCACGGAACGTTCCACACGCGAGTGGTCTTTATGCGTCGACCAGTGCCCCCATGTCATATCCTGGGGATCGTGTATGGCATTGACCCCGAAATAAGCGAAGCCACCGTCATATTCTTCGCCAACTTCGATAATGGAATGTCCGATTTCATGACGGAGCACGAGGACGCCATTTGCCAGTGAGGCAGTTGTTGTACTTGGGATTGCGCCAGGTCAATATTATTTCAGATGGCGTCAGCGGCTACCTTACGTGTATTCCCCTCCAAGACCTGAGGAGGGAATGAGCGTGCACTCGTGTCCTGGCCCATTGGCAGAAATCGCACTTACCACCGTACAACGGATCATTTGCTGCGAAAATAACGTTTTCAGTTCATTAAGATGGCAGCACGCAATGGAACCCCAACCAAGCAAAATCGCGTAATTACACTTGTCTCCGAGAGACGCGCAAGCGGCAAGAGCCACGTCAGAGTTGTTGGCATACAAGCCTCTTAGTTCGGTGCCATCTCTATACAGACCAAATGGTGTGCTGCGGAGGGGGGCTTAGTGTGCGAGGCTCGGATGTATATCGTTTGTTCTCACTCCTTTGCTTTCCCACCAACACCAATACCACTCTGTCATTGGACGTTAGCAAGGATATGGTTCCATGGAGGAACTCCAGAGACCTCTTTGCTGGGAGTAAAGACAGCCCAGAAATTGAGCAAGGGTTTAACAGTGAAAAACGTCTGATTCGTCGAGATATCGCGCGCAAGTCGAGAGGCATCGTCCAAGAATTTCCGTCGTTCCCCGGCGGTATCTGCGATGTGTCAACTCTCCGCCGAAGAGACCGTGAGCGGATCACGTACAACCATCAGCAAAGAATGCGAGGTCGACGCGATTTTCCGCGGGCCCGGAGGTGATCAGAGGTATGAGCTCCAATGGTGGTAGGTCAACATCCAAAACGTGAGCGTTGAAGGTACCGCCCCTCGAAAAAGGAATTTGGGTTGAAGAGCGGTCAAGGCTAAGAAGCGAGGCATAGAGGTCATTCGAACATTGCAGCTGGGCTTGCGATACCAGGGAGTGTACGTCGTGAGAGAGAACCCGAACAATGTTCTGGTTTGCCCCAGGACGGGGAACTGGAACTGAGGTCACCTCCTTGATGACGTTCTGGTTGTTCAGATCTTTGTTTATCTGTGCCGACCGAAATGAGACGAGTTCGCAGAGACCGCCGAGAGGGTCTGCTCGCAATACTAGTTCCCAAGGACGTGTGTGAGCTCCATTCGCAGTAACCCTGCCAAGTACAGTGAATGCCACAGCGATGGACAAACACTTCATGATATGATCAAACCTAAGCCGGGATAGCAGGTTGTGCGTTGGACAGATGGCAAGTTTCCAGACAAAGAGGCAGCCGAGACAGTAAACATCGGAAAACAGCCGCGTGGTGCCAATGGCTGCCGACGCGGGTCCAGGCAGCACTGAGTACAGGCATATAGGAACATCAGCCTCGCGGTACTGGTTCACATACGACTACCCACAGACACAGTGATTAAGCTGGGAACGAACTTTGCACTTCGAGGAGGTCGGTGTCAGACATTGGGGATGGGCTGAATACTACACCTGCCATTTATGGAACTGGAACTCGTCCCGGTTAACTGCCGGTGATAAACACAATCCTCTTGGAAGACTACCACGATGACGGTTGACAGGACATCCACCAAACTTCATATACCTCACCTTTCAGGGAATTTCAGCCTTGTCGGTGTTTTAGAGCAGCTGGAACCGCATCAAGTGACAAATGAGAGAAAGATCGCGCTGGTGGGTTCTCCTCCCCGAAACCCTCCACACTCATGTTACTGAGGATTACATGTAGATCCTGCACGGAACAATGGGGTGAGCTACAATGAGTATATATTTCTGTAGATTTTTTTGATGTTTCTCTCAGACATAAAGATTACTTATTTCAGAAGCGGCTCGCATTGAGGCTGCCATTCGATTCATTTAGGTTTGACTTTCGGTACGGGGCTAATGTTATGCGGTCTTTCCCGGGTCGCTAGATTTAAATCCTGTAGGGGAAATCACGAAAGCGGTGGCCAGTGGAGACAAGGAGGATTCGCAGACGATGTTGAGGACCTTGTGACAGTCGTCGCTTACCTCCGCTCCACCTATGGTTATGAAGTTGACATGGTCGTCGGTCATTCTCGCGGCTCCGTTGTTGGTATGCATTGGCTGTGCACGTCCGAAGAAGGGAAGCGTGTACGCGCTCTAGTCAACGTGTCAGGACGTTACCGAATGCATGTGAGCCTTGAAGTTCCTTCTCTCCACACGAGCTGAGATAGTTTCAATTTAGCGGATATATGGTGATTATGTCAGATTCTAAGGATTGATAAGATATTCACAACCTATAGACGGTACCGAAGCCTACAAGGAAGAATTCGCGACCAAAGGATATTACGACTGGAACGTGGTGGTCGCGCGTAAAGTCGTTGTGCAGAAGATATACCCGCACGACTTGGAGGAATTCTCGCGTTGGAACTCGGATATTGTCCGGGACAATTTTCCATCCTCCACAGATGTCCTCACTATACACGGTCTCGCTGATGGTACGGTACCCGTGTGAGTAACACCAAGGTCTGAAAGGAGAAAACGCTCACGTTAACCTGTAGTTACGACGCAGTCATTTACGCACGCATATTTGGAGCCAGAGCACATGGGACGCATAATCTACATCTTATCGAAGATGCCGACCATAACTTCACTGGGGTGGGGTGCTTTAGCACGGTCCGCGGTATCATGGAATTAACCGCTTTATTTAGCGTCAGGATGAAATCGTTGACTGTATCCTCGAGTGGTGGGAAGCAAAATGTTCGGGATCTTTAATCACAGGGGTGTTCAGAACAGGAATTCGGGGCAAGCTATAGCTTCTGAGAAATATGCAGCATTATAACATTACTTTGGCGTTACTACTTTGGCGTTACTAGGAGAAGAAATGTGGGTCTTTTCGGGATTGCATCCGTGTTGGCGTATTGAAGCGATTTCTCCGACAGGCAGATAAAAGTCGTCTCGATGGCGGACACTATATTACATTGGATGGTGATGGTAGACCGTGATGCGTCGGATCTTTCGTGGCATCTCGATTTTCAGTGTATCTATGGATGGCGGAATTTATTTGAAAACGATGTCCGTGGGACTTTCCTAGCTACCCTGACGATAGCCATTTCTATCTACTGTCCATCGCTTTTCGCAGGGCTTGGTATATTGCTCTGGTATGTAGCCTGATTTGCCACGACGGGAATGCACATGAGCGAAATTTGAAAGAAAAAGGGCGTGACCCGCACAGAAGCATGACGCGTTGGTAGGGTGTGTGCGAATCGTCTTGGAAGAAATCCGCAGTTTCTACCTTTGCAATCGAGAATCACACGGAGTCCCACCTTCATCTCAAGAGCTCAAATATTCCCTGATCATGACCCGATTCGCAACTGATCGCAGACTTCTCTGGTAAACACTCCCTTCTCGACAGGAATTGGTTCTTCACGCCCAGAAAATGTATCCAAGAGAATGGATTCCTAAATGATATTGACGACATTGGAACACAGCAGAAGTTATGGCCAGATGGCGACGTAGTATAGTAGAGTAGCTACAGAGGAGAATAGTACTAAATGCAGTACGATATGATACAGTAAACAAAGCAAGCGATGATAGAAACGGAAACGATTACATGGATTACGAGAGTCCTTCCTTCCTTAGACGGTTGTGATTAGATATTCCTCGTCGACGACAGGGCTTTACGTTGTCAAAACCAAGTATTCCCTGCGTGAATGGGTACTATGCCCCGATACGAGGTCCCCGACAAGGTGTGGACAAATATGACTGAGATATGGAACAAGGTTTAGGTCGAAGTGATGATGATGATGATGTGATAATGCAGGCGCGTGAAGTGGACGCGTAAACGTCGACCATGATGACTGCAGCTGGATAGGATTGGTGCGTTGGAGTGTTAGAAGAAGACGGGAGCTACAGTACTCGCGCCGGCGCTGACTGTGGTGCGCGGGGATCCGTATTTGGACGATTGGGGATATGAGTGACCTCTGGGGTCGAGA
>JBBPQZ010000369.1:0-16997 GCA_038092795.1 Boletus rubissimus
GACGACGCAGAGGTTCTAACGTGGGGATTCCTCCGTTAGCAAGAGTCGAGGGGATTCCTCAAAGATATCGGTAAGCGGGGAGCGAACCGATCAAGGGTAGTCGGGTTGGGAGCCGACTCGCAGTACTTCCGTTGTGGGGATTCCTCCAACGGTGGACAAGGTATCGACGAGCTGGGAAGCAAGTCGATCAAGGAAGCGATCTAGGGGTTTCCTAATCGCGGGGCGAGTAAGACGAGAGAAGCAAATGGATTGCTAGTGGCAACGAGATACAAGGTAGCTCGAAGGAGGTCTAAACTAGCGATCTAAGTGATACTCGAGTCGTTTATATACGCAGCCTTCTCGTGCACGGACCTAAGTAAGAAATGCGAGGAGAACTAGAAAAGAAAGGGTTATGCACTACGGATCAAAAGAAGGTGCATAACGGAATGAGAAGAAGCCCGAAAAGGAAGGACATGTAATGATGAAGGGCAGAACACGCGGCCGACGTATTGCGGGAGAATCAACGAGACAGATATGGTAAAAGGATGCGCCACGGGTATGGAGGTAACTGGAGAAGCCAGTGGCGGAGAAAAGGAATATAGTCTGTGGGACGTGCTAGGATCCTTTGGATAAGGGGCCCTAGCACCGATGGTAGTACATGGATTGAGACGAGACGAAAGAGAAGTACGAAGAAAAGGAAAAGTTGTAACAGTTACCTCAACTCGGCGTCTCCTCTATATGCCCTTTACAGTGCTTATTTAGCAAACTTAAACATCATCGCCCTCGCTCACGCCCCCACCGCTGACGCTAACCGGTCCTATGTGGCCCAGTTTATCTACCAAGATGCCATGCAAGCTCAATCCCGCCTCTTGGTAGCTCTCCACCAACTCGGTATGCTGACCCTCTTACGGGACATGCGTCGATACCTCCTAGCTATGGCCATGCAAACTCGCCCCCTCACCTGTGAGCTTTACGAAGCACTTGCCGTCGAGCATCGTCGCACCTGCCAACGTGCGACACCTACGGTCTCCCTTGCTGAGGTCGAAAGACCTCCCCCTGCCGAACCTGTTATGGTTTCACAGGCCCTCGCGATTCCCCCCGCACCAACCACCCCTTCAGCATCTTCGACCCCTCTCGGGTCTGACGAAGATCGCCTCATGCAGCGAATCGAAAGCGCTTGGACCAGCGCCGACGGTTGCCTCCCTCTCCCAGACTCGCACCCCCGAGCTGGGGAACGCTGTTACTCTTGTGGCCGTATCGGCCACTTCCAACGCGACTGCCCCATGCATCAATGCATGACCTGCCTTTGCTGGGCCCCAGGGCACATCCTCGCCCATTGCCCCCTTCGTCGTCGTACCACCCCACCATCTTGTTGCGTTCCCCCTCCGAGGCAACAATCCTCCTCTTCCTCGTCCACTCAAACGTCCTCTTCGTCATCTTCCTCCGGACGTCGTCGTTCCTGCCGTGGAACCAATTCCTCTCGCAGACAGGGAACACCTCCCGTCCCTCGCCACTCCTCCCCCATCCTCCGTCAATTTCCTTGACAACACTCTCCCTCCCCCCTCATCAATCGAAACTACTCCGACGAGGAAGATTGCATTGATGAAACTGGTTACGGTAACATCACGGGCTCCCCGGTTGGCAGCCCTGTTCTCTACTGACTCCCCCATGGTTGAGCTGCTGTGCGCTCTCATGGCTGGCATGTCCTTGTCTACACCGTGGTCTTGACTCTACAAAGGGGGTAATGTTACAACTCTTTCTTTTCTTCGTACTTCTCTTTCGCCTCTGCTCCATCCATGTACTACCATCTGTCCTAGGCCCTCTGATACGTCATATCCTAGGACATCCACTAGACTTCGTTCCTTTTCTTCGCCTCGGGCTTCTTCGACTACCTCCATACCCGTGGCGCATTCTCTTACCATATCTGTCTCGTTGATTCTCCCGCGATACGTCGGCCACGTGTTCTGCTCTTCATCATGACGCGTCCTTCCTTTTTGGGCTTCCTTCCATTCCGTTATGCGTCTTCTTTTGATCCGTAACGCATAACCCTTTCTTTTCTAGTTCTCCTTGCATTTCTTACTACGGTCCGTGTGCGAGGAGACTGCGTATATAAACGACTCGAGTATCACCTAGATCGCTAGTTTAGACCTCCTTCGAGCTACCTTGTATCTCGTCGCCTAGCAATCTACTTGCTTCTCTCGTCTTACTCACCCTGCGGTTAGGAAATCCCTAGATCGCTTTCTTGATCGGCTTGTCCTTCGACTCGCCAATACCTTGACCACCGTTGGAGGAATCCCCACAACGGAAGTACTGCGCGTCGGCCCCCAACCCGACTACCCTTGATCGGTTCGCTCTACGCTTACTGATATCTTCGAGGAATCCCCTCGACTCTTGCTGACGGAGGAATCCCCACGTCAGAACCCCTGTGTCATTGGCCCCAACCAACTCCTTGTCATCGAAGACCCTTTGCGATTACTCCTACCCCGGGTAGTCGTAACACTGAGTCCTCTCGTGCACAGACCATAGTAAGAAATGTGAGGAGGACTACAAAAGAAAGGGTTATGCATTACGGATCAAAAGAAGATGCATAACGGAATGGAAGGAAGCACGAAAAGGAAGGATGTGTAATGATGAAGAGCAGAACACATGGCTGACAGATCGCAGGAGAATCAATGAGACAAATATGGCAAGAGGAAGTGCCACGGGTACAGAGAGAGTCAAAGAAGCCTGAGGCGGAGAAAAGAAAGGAAGTCCAGTGGGTGTCCTAGGATATGACGTATCAGAGGGCCTAGGACTGAAGGTAGTACATGGATAAAGCAAAGGCAAAAGAGAAGTACAAATAAAAGGAAAAGTTGTAACATTACCCCCTTTGTAGAGTCAAGACCACGGTGTAGACAATGATAATTTAAACATGAGAGCGCACAGCAGCTTGACCATGAATGATCTAGTAGAGAATGGGGCCACCAACTGGGGAGCCAGTGATGTTACTGTAGCCAATATCATCAATGCAGTCTTCCTCATTGGAGTAGTTGCAATTGATGAGGGGGGAAGGAGATCAACAATGTGGGAAACATCGGAGGATGGGAAAGGTGCCACAAGGGGTAGGAGGAGTGCCCTGCTTGTGAAAGGAATTGGCTCCTTGATGGAAGTGGCATCGTCTGGATGAGGACAAAGAGGTGGACGACTGGGTGGACAAAGACAAGGATGATTGTTGCCTCGGAGGTGGGACATGATGAGGTGGAGGCAATGGGGTGTGGTGGCGAAGAGGGCATTGGGTGAGAATATGCCCCAGAGCCCAATGGAGACAGGTAGCACATTGATGCACTGGATAGTTGTGTTGGAAGTGGTTGATCTGGCTGCAAGAATAACATTGTTTCCCGGTGCGGGGGTGTGAATCTGGGAGTGGGAGGCGACCGTCGGCACTGGTCCATGCACTTTTAATTCATTGCATAAGATGGTCCTTGTCAGGAGTGAGGGGGGTCAAGGAGGCAGAAGGGGTGGTTGGTGTGGTTGGAACTGAGGTGGTTCGGGGGACCATGGCCGGTTCTACTGGAGAAGGTCTCTCAACCTTGGCTAGGGAGACTGTTGGGGTCGCACGTTCTCGTGTGCAATGGTGTTCAATGGCTAACGCTTCATAGAGCTCCCTGGTAAGGGGGCAAATTTGGGTGGCCATCGCCAGGAGGTAGCATCGCATGTCATGTAGGAGGGTAAGCATGCTGAGTTGGTGGAGGGCGACGAGGAGACGGAACTGTGTCTGCATGGCATCCTGGTAAATAAATTGGATGATGTAGAATTGGTTGACGTCGGTGGTGGGAGTGTGGGTGAGGGCGATGATGTTTAGATTGGCAAGGTAGGCACTATAAAGTGTGTAGAGTGGGGATGCCAAGTCAAGGTAATAGTCTAGGGTGGTCATGAGACTGGGATCTGTAATGAGCTCTGTGAGCTCACAAATTTCAAAGATGGTGGGGGGACCATTGCTGAGGCAGTACGCGGTGGTCAGGACATCTACGGAGAGAGGAGCTTGTTCAGTATCATATTCAGGGCTGTCTGCATGCTCCACAGGAGGAGTAGGAGGGCATTGTGCAGCAGCGTCAGGGATGGTAAGACTATTGTAGGGAATAAGTGGAGAAGAAGGTGCGAAAGAAGGAGAAGAAGGAATCAGAGGAGATGACACATCATGGTCTTCTGAAAATAGGGTCTGATTGTCATGAGGTGGAGAGGGAATGGCAAGTGGAGAGGCGTAGCTGGGGGGTACTTGGTATCGTTCGTAAATTTGGACAATGGTAAGGGTTAAATGAGGAATGTTTGTGGTGGGGGTGAATTCAATGGCCATGTTAGTTCTGGGATGAGGAGGAGAAGATGGAGGGGAACAGAGCTTTATACGCTTTGAGGGCGGAGTCCACATTTGTCAAATGTTGTTCTAGGACCCAGGAGTCTTCTTCAGTCGTATACCCTTTTCAACGGATCAAGAAGGAACACCGTCCTTTTGATCCTTTATGTTTGATGATCTTTTCAATTTCGTATTCTTCTTCGCCGTCTATTAAATCTGGAGGAGACATAGGGTAGTTAGCCTCATGAATATTGTTCTCGCGATATGGTGAGAGGAGAGACGTGTGGAATATTGGGTGGATCTTCCAGGCTTTGGAGAGGCACAGCTGATATGTGATCAGGGACAGTACCTTTGTGATAGAAAAGGGGCCCTCTCGCTTGGAGGCGAATTTGGGATTTGCAACAGAACATTTCAAGTTCCAGGCCTCGAGCCATATTCTATCCCCTAGGGTGAAGGGTTTAAAGTGTCGTCTAGTTCGGGCTAACATGGTTTGACGTGCCAGCTCATGGGAGGCAAGAGCCTTGTCTCGGGCAGCCGAAAGAGTCTTCAGGCAGTCTTCCACTGCGGGGAGATCCGAATTGGCAATGATTGGCAGCAGGGCATGGGGTTCATATCCCATTATGAGAAAGAAGGGGGATTTGCCAGTGATGGAATGGGGGCGATGATTGTGAGCAAATTCGGCATGGGAGATTGAATCGGCCCATGACCCTGGGTTGGATCCACAGTAGATACGGAGATAAGTCTCAATTTCTTGGTTTACATGTTCTGTCTCTCTGTCGGTCTGTGGGTGGTACACTGTGGAGAGGGATAGGTCATATCGTAGTAGTCTCCCCAGCTTATGGGCGAATGAACTCACGAACTGGGGTCCTTGGTTGGAGATGATTTTGTCATAGAGGCCGAAGTAGAGGAAGACTTTGTGGAAAAAGAGGGCCGCGACACCCTTGGCGGTGATGGATTTCTTGGTAGGGCATAAAATTACCCCCTTTGTAAGCCTGTGGTTGACCACAACCAAGAGCGAGTCAAAGCCAGAGAAGGAGACTGGAAGGTCAGTGATCAGATCGCAGGAGATCTGCTGGAATGGGCAAGATGCGGAGGACTTGATTGGAGTGAGGGGAGAAATGAAGAGGTGAGTGTTGGATTTTGCCTGTTGACAGATGGCACAGCCTTCAACATAGCAGCAGACATAGGTGGCGAGGCCAGGCCACCAAAACTTGGTGGTGACAAATTGATGGGTTTTTAGGAAGCCGGGGTGGCCGGCGGTTTCATGGTCGTGATAGCGCTTCAGAATGGAACGATAAAGGAAATCGTCGGCAGGGATGTAGACACGGCCTTGATAGGTAAGAATGCTGGCGTCGAGTTGCCAGTTGGCAAGGTGGGAGCGAAATGCAGGTGGGATCTCCTCATTCATGGATTGTAGGGCCTGGCAAACTAGGGTGTCAGATTCAGAGGACTCTTTGATCCGTTTGTGGAGAGTGGCATCAATAGTATTAACAAAGAGAGAAGGCGGGTGTTATGACTTATTGCTGAAACATCTAGTTACTTCCACAAGGCTCGGACGATGCTTGCAGGATACACTATTCCTGGCTCAAGAAGATGAGGGTATGGGGGTCTTCTCCGCTCAACACAGTCTACAATGGCCAGAAGACCAAGGCAATGACTATTGTGGTGAACAAAAATGGATTAGACTGGGGATACCAGTCACAGAGTGCTACTTTATATACTGTACAGGCATGCGCACAGACCATGCTATGCGTGGGATGAGTTACCATAAATAGACTAAGTGGTTCCACAATCATGAGAGAAACATAAAGGAGATTAAAGTGGCTGTGTGAGAAGAGTGGAAATTAAAAGAGTGAGGTCACCTCATGGTATAACGTCATTAGTTCTAGATCTAGTCATGTGAGGGTTACCACGGTCATGTGCACAGATCACGCAACTGGAAAGGAAAAGAATACAAGTCCGAAAATGTTTGAAAATGTTCATATTATAACACTACCCCCTTTTTATGACTCGAATTCCAGGCGAGTCGTGGTAGATTCAGTGGCTGTAAAGTTCTCGAAAGGAGAAAAGAGAGAGGCGAAGAAGGATGCCATGAGTCTGTGGAGTTTACGAGGAGTGGAGGAATTCGATTTGTGGAAATCAGCAACTGCCAAAGGGGCAGTGTTAATGATATCAGCAGATTCCCATGTGCGATCAGTTTCATCATATCCCTTCCAATGCACCAAATATTCTAACTTCCTGTTCTTTAGACATGATGAGGCTATGTAGTCCACCTCAAATTGTTCTTCCCCTTCCTGGTCTACTTCAATTGTGTCGGGACGGACTTTGGGTTGTCCTGGTAAAGTTTCCCAATGAGGCTTTACGCGAGATATATTGACTGTAGGATGAATGCGAACGGCATTAGGGAGTTTAAGCGTGACGGTGTTAGGAAGGACTGCTATGATAGCGTAGGATCCAATTCATTTTTGGGTTAATTTCTTTGCTGTATAAGGAAGTTTGAGTTTATTGGTAGATAACCAGACTTGCTGGCCAATAGAATATTCTGGGGCTTCAGAATGACTTTTCTCCACAGAAACAATCATGCGATCTCGGGTATTTTTGAGTGCTTCTTCAATCTCCTTGTGAGAACGGCCCATTTCTTCTGTGAATCCGGCTAATCTTCCTTTGAAGCCCATGCGAGGAGCATAATTACATGTGATATTGAAAGGAATAGAGCCGGTAGCAGTGGTGACAGTATTATTATGAGAGAATTGAGCCATTTTGAGCCAGTCAACCCATTCATGTTGCTTCTTTCCAACATAAGCGCAGAAATATTGTTCGAGATCTTGATTAATGCGCTCAGTTTGGCCATCAGTTTGCGGATGATAGGCCATGGAAATCTTTTGGGAAATACCGAGGAGTTTGCAGAGTTCCTTGGTAAAAGTGGACACGAATTGGGAACCATGATCGGAAACTAGCATAGAAGGGAGTCCGTGTATGGACCAAATGTGATCTCTAAATAATTTTGCTAAGTCCGAAGAAGAACATGTATCGTAAGTGGGAATGAATACAATGTTACGACTACCCAGGGTAGGAGTAATCGCAAGGGCCTTCGATAACAAGGAGTCGGGTTGAGAGCCAACGATGCAATAGTTCTAACATGGGGATTTCTCCGTCAGCAAGGGTTGAGGGGATTCCTCGAGAATATCAGTTTAAGTGGAGGGCAAACCGATCAAGGAAGTCGGGTTGGATCCAACGCGCAGTACTTCCATTGTGGGGATTCCTCCAACAGTGGACAAGGTATCAACGAGTCGAGAGACAAGTTGATCGAAGAAGTGATCTAGGGGTTTTCTAATTGCAGAGTGAGCAAGACGAGAGAAGCAAGTAGATTGCTAGTGGCGACGAGGTACAAGGTAGCTCGAAGGAGGTCTAAACTAGCGAACTAAGTGGTACTCGAGTCGTTTATATACGCAGTCTCCTCGCACACGGACCGTAGTAAGAAATGCGAGGAGGACTAGAAAAGAAAGGGTTATGTGTTAGGGATCAAAAGAAGACGCATAACGGAATGGAAGGAAACCCAAAAAGGAAGGACACGTAATGATGAAAAGCGGAATACGCGGCCAATGCATCGTGGGAGAATCAATGAGACAGATATGGTAAAAGGATACGCCACAGGTACGGAGGTAGTCAGAGAAGCCTGAGGCGGAGAAAAGGAATAAGGTCTGTGGGACATGCTAGGATCCTTCGTATGAGAGGACCTAGCACCGATGGTAGTACATGAATAGAGCAGAGGCGAAAGAGAAGTACAAAGAAAAGGAAAAGTTGTAACATTACCCCCTTTGTAGAGTCAAGACCACGGTGTAGACAAGGATAATCCAGCCACGAGAGCACACAGCAGCTCGACCATGGGGAAATCAGTAGAGAACGGGGCCGCCAACCGGGAAGCCCGTGATGTTACCGTAACCAGTTTCATTGATACAATCTTTCTTGTCGGAGTAGTTTCTGTCGACGAGGGGAGAGGGAGAGCGTTGTCGAGGAAATCGACGGAGGATGGAGGAGGAGTGATGAGGGACGGGGGGTGTTCCCTGTCAGCAAGAAGAGTTAGTTCCACAATGGAAACAACGGCGTCCAGAGGAAGACGAGGAGGAGGAAGTCTGGGTAGACGAGGATGAGGAGGATTGTTGCCTCGGAGGGGGAACACAATGAGGCGGTGGGGAGGTGGTGCAACGACGGAGGAGGCAACGGGCGAGGATATGCCCAGGGGCCCAACAAAGGCAGGTCGTGCACTGATGCACGGGGCAGTCGCGCTGAAAATGGCCGATACGGTCACAAGAATAACAACGTTCTCCAGCCTGAGGGTGAGAGTCCGGAAGTGGGAGGCGACTGTCAGCACCGGTCCAGGCGCTTTCTATTCGCTGCATAAGACGGTCTTCGTCAGATCCAAGAGGGGTCGAGGAAGCGGAGGGGGTGGTTGGCAACGTGGGGATCGCGAGAGCCTGCGAAATTGTGACGGGTTCGACAGGGGGAGGTCTTTCGACCTCAGCGAGGGAGACTGTGGGGGTCGCACGTTGGCAGGTGCGACGGTGTTCGACAGCAAGCGCCTCATACAGCTCGTGGGTAAGGGGGCAAGTCTGGGTAGCCATGGCCAGGAGGTAACGACGCATGTCACGCAGAAGCGTGAGCATGCCAAGCTGGTGAAGTGCGACTAGCAGGCGGGATTGGGCCTGCATGGCATTCTGGTAGATAAATTGTGCCATGTAGGAGCGGTTGGCATCCGCGGTGGGGGCATGGGCGAGGGCGATGATGTTGAGATTTGCCAAGTAGGCACTGTAAAGGGTGTATAGAGGGGACGCCGAGTCGAGATAACAGTTGAGGGTGGTCGCTAGACCGGGGTCGGTGATGAGCTCGGTGAGCTCTTGGATCTCAAAGATGGTGGGGGGTCCATCTGAGAGACAGTACACGGTGGTCAGGACATCTACAGAGAGAGGGGCTTGTTCAGTATCATTTGAAGGGCTAATTGTACGCTCCATAGGAGGAGTAGGAGGACGTTGTGAAGCAACGTCAAGGCTGGTAATACTATCATGGGGAACAAGTGGGAAAGAAGATACAAAAGAAGGAGAAGAGGGAATTGGAGGAGACAACGTATCATATTCCTCAGGGAACAAGGTTTGATTCGTGTGTGGTGGAGACGGGATGGCGAGAGGTGAAGTGAAGCCGGGGGGTACTTGGTAACGTTTGTAGATCTGGGCGATGGTGAGGGTCAAGTGGGGGATTTCGTCAGTGGGGGTGAAGTTGATGGCCATGTTAGTTCTTTGAGGGAGATGAAAAGACAGAGGGGAAGAGGTTTTTATATGCTTTGAGGGCAGAGTCCGCATTTGTGAGATGCCTCTCCGGAACCCAGGAGTCCTCTTCGGTCGAATACCCTTTCCAACGGATCAAGAAGGAACGCCGTCCTGCTGATCCTTTGTGCTTGATGATCTTTTCGATTTCGTATTCTTCTTCGCCATCTATTAGATCTGGAGGGGGCATAGGGTAGTTAGCCCCATGAGTGTCGTTCTTGCGATACGGTGAGAGAAGGGACGCGTGGAATACCAGGTGGATCTTCCACGCCTTGGGAAGGTGTAGTTGATACGTGATCGGGGATAATACTTTGGTGACGGTAAAGGGACCCTCTCGTTTGGAGGCAAACTTGGGATTTGCAATGGAGCGTTTCAAGTTCCATGCCTCGAGCCAAACCCTATCCTCTAGGGCGAAGGGTTTGAAATATCATCTAGTTCAGGCTGACATGGTCTGGCATGCCAGCTCATGGGAGGCAAGAGCCTCGTCTCGGGCAGCTGAAAGGGTCTTCAGACGGTCTTCTACTGCGGGAAGATCCGAATTGGCAATGATCGGTGGCAATGCGTGGGGTTCATATCCCATCATTAGAAAGAAGGGGGATTTGCCTGTGACAGAGTGGGGGTGGTGATTGTGTGCAAATTCAGCATGGGAGATCGAATCTGCCCACGACCCTGGGTTGGATCCGCAATAGATTCGGAGGTAAGTCTCGACTTCTTGGTTGACGCGTTCGGTTTCTCCGTCGATCTGTGGGTGGTACATTGTGGAGAGGGAGAGGTCATATCGCAGTAGTTTTCCCAGTTCATGTGCAAATGAACTTGCGAACTGGGGTCCTCGATCAGAGATGATTTTGTCATAGAGGTCGAAGCAGAGGAATACTTTGTGGAAAAAGAGGGCGGCAAACCCCTTGGCGATAATGGATTTCTTGGTAGGGCATAAAATTACCCCCTTTGTAAGCCCGTGGTCGACCACGACCAAGAGCGAGTCAAAGCCGGAAGAGACCAGGAGGTTGGTGATCAGATCATAGGAGATCTGCTGGAATGGGCGAGACACAGTGGATTTGATCGGAGTGAGCGGGGGAACAGAGGGGTGAGTGTTGGATTTCGCCTGCTGACAGGTGGCACAACCCTCAACATAGCAGCAGACATAAGTGGTGAGGCCAGGCCACCAAAACTCGGCGGTGACGAGTTGACGAGTTGTGAGAAAGCCAGGGTGTCCAGCCGTCTTGTGATTGTGGCAGTAGTGTAGAATGGAATGACGAAGGGAATCGTCGGCAGGGACGTAGACACGACCCTGGTAGGTGAGGACACCAGCATCAAGCTGCCAGTTGGCTAGACGGGAGTGGAACGCAAGAGGAATTTCCTTGTTCATGGATTGGAGGGCCTGACAAACTAAGGTGTCAGACTCGGAAGATTCTTTGATCCGTTCGTGGAGGGTGGCATCTATAGTATTAATAAAGAGGGAAGGTGGAAGAAGAGTTATGCCCTCATTGTCAAGATCAAACGCCGGGAGAAGGTCCAGCTGTTGGGATAAGGTGTCAGGACCGGCAAGTTGCATGCCGGGAACGTGGATCATTTTGAGGTCGAAGTCGGCTAAATCAATTAGCCAACGGGCTTGGCGGTGGTTGAGGGTTTGCGGCTGATGGAAATAGGTCAGGTTCTTGTGATCCGTGAAGGTTTGAATGGGGAAAGCCGAGCCATGGAGGTAGTGGCACCATGCTTTCAATCCACGGATCATGGCGAGGAGCTCTCTGTCATAGATGTCGTAGTTTCGTTCCGCGGGAGAGAATAACTGAGAAATATATGAGCAAGGATGCCATTCTCCGTTGGTGTCAGTTTGGAGGAGGATACCTCCAGAAGCATATTTAGAAGCATCAGTGGCAATGGCGAAGGGGGCGGAGAGATTCGGCATTTGTAATACCGGCTTCTTGAGGAAAAGTGCCTTGAGGGTGTCGAAGGCGTGGGTACAGGCTGATGACCAGGACCACGAACTAAGCTTTTTAGTAAGGTCTATGAGGAGGCAAGCGATATTAGAGTAATCAGGGATGAATCTGCGGTAGAAATTGGCAAAGCCAAGGAAGGATTTGACGTCCTTGACGGTGGAGGGGACAGGCCAGGAAGCGATTCCATCAAGCTTGACGGGGTCCATGGTGAGTTGTCCAGGTTTGACAATCATCCCAAGATACTCTACTTCGGTGGCAGCGAACTTGCATTTTTCAAGCTTCAAGTGTAAGTCGAGCTCGATCATGCATTGGAGGACGCGCTTAGTTCGTTCCATATGGGTTGCATCGTCGGGGGAGGCGATAAGGAGGTCGTCCATGTAGATGACGAGCCATCCTTCGGTGATCATGTCGCGGAACGAGTCATTCATAAATCTCTGAAACGTGGCAGGTGAGTTACAGAGACCGAAGAACATTACGGTGGGTTCGAAAAGGCCCTTATGGGTGATGAAGGCGGCCTTCCATTGGTGTCCGTCTTTGATACAGACATTGTTGTATCCCCATCGAACGTCGAACTTGGTAAAAACCTTGGCATCATGGAGTTTATCGACGAGATTGGATACAAGGGGTAGAGGGTAGGCGTCATGAACGGTATGTTCGTTGACGTAATGGTAGTCTTGGCAGGGGTGAAGGCCGCTGTCCTTCTTTTTGACAAAGAAAAAGGGCGAAGCTTGAGGGGATTTCGAGGGGCGGATCTTGCCACAATCTAGATTCTCCTGTAAAAAGGACTTGGTGGCAGTGCGTTCCTCGGGTGAAAGGGGATAGAGTTTCCCGATCTTCGGGGTGAATGAATCTTTGAGGTTAATCTCGTGGTCATAAGGCCGCGAGGGTGGAACATGGTCAGTGGCTTTCTTTGAGAAGACGGAAGCGTACTCGGAGTATTCTGCTGGGAGAGTTGGTTTAGGTTTCTCTTTCTCAGCAGCCATGGCAAGTTCGGTAGCCTGGGTAAGGCGTCCGATGACAGGGGATCCTTTTGGGATATATCGAGATCTGCTCTTGATGATGCGGAACATGATGTGGATGTTGTTGTCGTGTTGACAGTGGGCGGAGGGATCTCTCCATTCATTGTATTCGAACAAATGAGAATGAGTGACAGAATCGACATGGATGTATCGAGGAGCGTGGGGTGGAGGTTTCTAGAATTTGGAAGAGTGACGGTCGTAATCTGTCGAGTGTAAGGCGTAGAGTTCTTTGGACTGGTCGAGACTTTCGGAGAGTGAAAGAGTCCATTTGGTCCAGTCAATGGCAGGGTTGGTTTCTTTCAACCAAGGGAGTCCAAGGAGGATGTTGTCATGTCTGAGGAACATGACCATGAAGTTGACTTGACGTGCTATTCCCTCAATATTGAGGAACAGCGAGCAGGAGTACTGGATAGCGCCTTTCTTGTTGAGCAAGTTGTCGGCGTTCTGGGCGTAGATAGGTTTATCAAGCTTCGTGAGGGGAAGCTTGTGTTTTCGGGTGAAGTCCCAGTCGATATAGGAAATGTTGGCTCCGCTGTCAATGAGGGCACGGGTGTCGATGGCTTTCAGTGTGTGCGAGGGTACAATTACTTGTACGGAAATTTGCATTGCCTTGGTAGTGGATGTTACAAGTACAGGTGCACACACGAGAGAAGAAGGGGAGACTCGCATCGAAGAAGTTCCCCTATTTAAAAATCCATCTTCTTGAATCTAACCCTTCTGACCGCTGGGACATCTTCATTGTCATTGTCTATCTCTTGAAGACGTGGAAGATCTTCATCGTCATCCTGACTGATCGCCTTTATGACCGGCTTGGCAGCTGTAAAAGTGGGGCAGGTAGGGGCGGAGTGGCCGGGTTTACGGCATCTGAAACAAAGTTTTTTCTCGACACAACACTTCCTTTCTTCCGGGGTCATTTTCGGAATGCGGATTACGTCAACGTCCATGGCGTCAGGGTCCTTAGCGGGGGCGCAAGAGGGTGAGGAGAAGTTCTGGTGAGGTTGGTACAACGGATGGACGTATCAGCGCGATAACTCAGCGGTGCGATCCCACTGGGTCTGGAAGTGAACAGCTTTGTCGTACCATAACTCGATGGTCGAGGGGACTTTCTCCATGGACATGATCTTCCTCATAAGAGTGGGGGGAAGTCCAGAAACGAAGTAGGAAATCAAGACGTTGTCGTCCTGGACCTGGGACGTGGCGACTTTGTTTTTGAATTCAGCTATATAGGAGTTTAACGAAGGGTTGTAAGCACCGTTCTTGCCGATGAGAATGCGTTTGGTGGTGAGCCAAGTAATTGCATTATTGACCGTGTTGTGGTGTTCGAACACGGTCTTGAAAGTCTTGACGAAGTTTTCCCAAGTGCCGATAGTGGCGATGCCTGCGTTGATCGTAGACATCCGGTAGGTGTTTGCCCAGGTGAGGGCGGGTCCCTTAGTCATAAAAGACAGGACAAAGGCAACTTTTTTAGGGTCGGAGTTGTAGATGGCATTGTTCACCGTAGTGTAGAACAATACGGTGTTCAACCAAGGTATGGCTTTGTCGTAGGAGCCATCAAAGACTTCGGGAGCGCCGAGACGGAGTTCAGCAGGTCGGGAGGACATTATCGGCGAGGACAGAGGTAGGGAAGGAATAGGGGGAGGACAAACAGAAAGGCTAGTAAGAGTACTAGCGATGGAAGGAGCAGCACGAGGAGGACCGGAGTGGGTAGAACGTGTAGGAGTAGGAGAGGATGGGGAAGTTGTCGTTTCAGATGGAATGGAGAGGCTGCGGGAGAGAGCTGTAGCTAGGTTCCGGTCTCGTTGTTCTGCTGTCTGGTGGTGGAGAGTTTGCTCTACCTGAGTAGCGAATTCGTCAGGTTCCTGATCCTCTAGATGGATAGACTTGTCCAATTCCTCCGGGGAAGAAGGTTCAGCAGGTGCGGAACGATAGAGTCCCCACGTGGGGTGGTTACGCTGTGGGTGAATGATGAAGGCTTACGCGGTGGTAGCCTCTGCTAGAGAGTTTAGATCTTTTGTTACGACTACCCGGGGTAGGAGTAATCGCAAGGGCCTTCGATAACAAGGAGTCGGGTTGAGAGCTGACGATGCAGTAGTTCTGACATGGGGATTCCTCCGTCAGCAAGGGTCGAGGGGATTCCTTAAGAATATCAGTTTAAGTGGAGGGCAAACCGATCAAGGAAGTCGTGTTGGATCCGATGCACAGTACTTCCGTTGTGGGGATTCCTCCAATGGTGAACAAGGTATCAATGAGTCGAGAGACAAGTTGATCAAAGAAGTGATCTAGGGGTTTCCTAATCGTGGAGTGAGCAAGACGAGAGAAGCAAGTAGATTGCTAGTGGCGACAAGGTACAAGGTAGCTCGAAGGAGGTCTAAACTAGTGAACTAAGTGGTACTCGAGTCATTTATATACGCAGTCTCCTCGCACACGGACCGTAGTAAGAAATGCGAGGAGGACTAGAAAAGAAAGGGTTATGCATTAGGGATCAAAAGAAGACGCATAACGGAATGGAAGGAAACCCAAAAAGGAAGGACATGTAATGATGAAAAGTGGAACACGCAGCCGACGCATCGTGGGAGAATCAACGAGACAGATATGGTAAAAGGATACGCCACGGGTACGGAGATAGTTGGAGAAGCCTGAGGCGGAGAAAAGGAATAAGGTTTGTGGGATGTGCTAGGATCCTTCGTATGAGAGAACCTAGCACCGATGGTAGTATATGAATAGAGCAGAGGCGAAAGAGAAGTACAAAGAAAAGGAAAAGTTGTAACATACAACTTCTTTGGAGAAGTGATCCACTACCACACAAATAGCTGTAAAAGAACGTGATTCAGGTAATCCTATAATGAAATCAACAGAGAGGTCTTCCCATGGTCTTTTAGCCATAGACAAAGGAAGGAGTTTTCCTGCTGGTGCTTTTGACTTTCCCTTCGTGAGGGCATACACTTGGCAGCTGTTTATGTAGGTTTTAACGTCTTTGGTGACATCAGGCCATGAAAAATAGCAAGTAAGGGTATGAATAGTTTTGAAATGTCTGCCATGACCGGCAATAGGAGAATCATGACATAGAGTGAGGAGACAAGTACGTAATGAAGGAGGTATGAAAACTTTGTTTTTGTTATTTTTGAAAATGTTCATAGAGGCATCAAAAAGGAAGTCATTCACGGCATCCACTCCAAGGGAAGCAGACTCCGATTCCAACTCTGAAATAAAGTCCAAAGAAAGAGAAACTGAATTAATGAAAACGGTGGGAGACAGGACCATGATATTGGCATTATGATCCTGCACAGCCTCACCATGGTCCAGACGGCAAGAAAGCGCATCAGCCCGGCCGTTAGAAGAACCCGGTTTATAAACAAATAGATAATTGAATTCCTGAAGCACGGCATGCCAACGAGCCTGCCGACCGCTAAGAGTTTGCGGTTTCTTCCAATACTCCAGATTTGTTATGAACTACCGCCGAAGCATCTGATTACTTCCACAAGGCTCGGACTTTGCTTGCAGGCTACACGTGTCCTGGCTCACAAAGGAGGGTATGGGGGTCTTCTCCGAACAATGCAGTCTACAATGACCAAGAAGGCCAAGGCAATGACTATCGCAGTGAACAAAGTGGATTAGACTGGGGTTTCCAGTCGCAGAGTACTACCTTATATACTGTACAGGTGTGCGCACAGACCATGCTATGCGTGGGATGAACTACCATAAATAGACTAAGTGGTCTCACGATCATGGGAACGCGATAATGGAGATTAAGGGGCTGTGTGAGAAAAGCGGAAATTAAAAGGGCGCAGTCACCTCATGTTATGACGTCATTGGTTCTAGACCTGGTCATGTGAGGGTTACCACAGTCACGTGCACAGATCACGTGACTGGAAAAGTAAAAAATACAAGTCCGAAAAAGTTTTGAAAATGTTCATATTATAACACTACCCCCTTTTTAAGACTCGAATTCCAGGCAAGTCGTGGTATGGTCCGTGATTGTAAAGTTTTCGAAAGGAGAGAAAAGAGAAGCAAAAGAAGAAGCTGTGAGTCCGCGGAGTTTATGAGGCACAGAAGGGTTAGACTTGTGGAAATTGGCAACTGCCAGAGGAGCAGTGTTGATGATATCACCGGATTCCCATGTACAATCTGTTTCGTCATAACCTTTCCAATGGACCAAATACTCCAACTTCCTATTTTTGAGACACAATGTGAAAAGACCACAAGTTGACAAGAGTCACTAAGTGTGATAATCAAGTCAAAGAAATGGAATTCCGAAACTAGGGAATACAAGTGAGGATCGACTACTTATATACTGTAGCTACGTGTGCACAGACCATGCTTTAGGGTCGGCGCGGAAGGTCGGAGAATGTTGTAGAATGATTATGTAATCATGACGTCATGGAATGTTCTGGAAGGTTCAAAGGATGACGTCATG
>JBBPQZ010000370.1:0-16978 GCA_038092795.1 Boletus rubissimus
CAACGACATTGTCATTCAGCGGAGAGTTCTCGCTTGAGACTGTCATACGTTGCCAGCGGGATGGTCAGTGGGAATGTCATCGGTTCGGAGCTCTCCTGGACTCTGGTGCCACCCACACGTTTATTGATCAGGATTATGTTATTCGTCACGGCATTCCTTTCTTTTCTCTCGATAATCCGATTAAGATACATAATGCTGATGGATCCGAAGGCGCTATTGGCCAAATTCGTCATGCGGTAACCCTGATCATGGAAATTGCTGGACACTTCGAGACTATAGATGCTTATATATCCAAACTTGGTACATATCGCATGATCATCGGGTATGACTGGCTTTTTCACCATAATCCCGAGGTCGATTGGGTGCAGAAGACTATTTCATTTCCACGCTGCACTCAAATTATGGGTTCTGGACCTCCTGCTTCTAATTATTTCGAACCTAGTCCTTCTTTTTTACGTACTATCGAGGAAGGACTCAAAGATCAAGTTCCCAAGGTGTATCACGAGTTCCTTGAAGTTTTCTCAGAACAGGAATCAACAAGAATGCCGTTACGAAAGCCTTGGGATCATGCTGTAGATCTCAAGCTGGACTTCGTTCCAAAGAAGGGTCAAGTGATTCCCCTATCGGACATTGAAATGGACGAAGTTCGTGCATTCATCAATAAAGAGCTCAAAAAAGGCTATATTGCTCCTTCTAAATCGCCTCAAACATCTCCTGTCTTCTTTATTCCTAAAAAGGACGGTGGGAAGCGTATGGTCATCGACTACTGTTATCTCAACGAGGGAACTATCAAGAACTCCTATCCACTTCCTTTGATCCCACAGCTCATTGATCGGTTAAAAAATGCCGACATGTTTACAGCCCTGGACTTGCACTGGGGATACAATAACATACGGATCAAAGAAGGTGACAAATGGAAAGGCGCCTTTGTTACCCCCATTGGTGCTTACGAACCCACGGTAATGTATTTTGGAATGACTAATTCTCCTCCCACTTTCCAACAAATGATGAACAATATATTTAATGACATGTATGCTGTTGTAATTATTTACATTGACGATTGTATGATATTCATGTTGAAGAAGACTCGGGAAGAACATGAAGAGGTAGTAAAAGAGGTTCTACGTCGTTTACGCGATAATGACCTTTACGTAAAACCCTCCAAGTGTCACTTCTCGAAGGATAAAGTGGACTTTTTGGGAATGGTCGTATCTAAAAAGGGGGTAGAAATGCAGGAAAAGAAGGTCGCTGGAGTCATGGATTGGCCCGTTCCCACGCAGTTGAAACAGCTCCAAGGTTTCCTTGGACTTTGTAATTATTATAGGTGTTTCATTTCGGGCTTTGCCGAGATCGCATGCCCCTTGAACGATCTCACCAAGAAAGACATTCCGTTCACATGGGGTCCCGATCAACAAGCGGCGTTTGAAGCCCTCAAAAAGAAATTCACTACCGCCCCGCTTCTAGTCTATCCTAATCAAGATCAAGAAGTCAGGGTCGAGACAGACGCCTCGGATATTGCTACCGGAGCTGTGCTCTCCACTCTATGTAATGATGGTAACTGGCGCCCTATCGCCTTTATTTCCCACTCCTTTGACAGCGCAGAGCGCAACTATCCTATTTACGATAAGGAATTGCTTGCAGTGATTAGGGCGCTGGAAGAGTGGCGTCACTATCTTATCGGTCACGACAGATTCAAGATCTGGACCGATCACAAAAACCTGGAGTATTGGAAGAAACTGCAGACTCTCAGCAGTCGGCAGGCTCATTGGCATGCCGTACTTCAGGAATTCAACTATGTCTTTATTTATAAACCAGGTTCTTCCAATGGCCGGGCCAATGCGCTTTCTCGTCGACCGGACCATGGTGAGGCTGTGCAGGATCATAACGCCAATATCACGGTCCTACCTCCCACTGTTTTTATCAATTCAGTTTCTCTCTCTTCGGACTTTCTTTCGGAGTTGGAATCGGAGTCTGCTTCTCTCGGAGTGGATGCCGTGAATGACTTCCTTTTCGATGCCTCTATGAACATTTTCAAAAATGACAAAAACAAAGTTTTCGTACCTCCATCTTTACATACTCGTCTCCTCACTCTATGTCACGATTCTCCTATTGCCGGACATGGTGGACATTCTAAAACTATTCATACTCTTACTCAATACTTTTCATGGCCTGGTGTCACCAAAGACGTTAAAACTTATGTAGATAGCTGCCAAGTGTGCGCCCTTACGAAGGGAAAGTCAAAAGCACCGGCAGGAAAACTCCTTCCGTTACCTGTGGCTAAAAAACCATGGAAAGATCTTTCTGTCGATTTTATTACGGGTTTACCCGAATCACATTCATTTACAGCTATTTGCGTGGTAGTGGATTGCTTCCTAAAGAAGTTGTATTCATTCCCACTTACGATACTTGTTCTTCTTCGAACTTAGCTAAACTATTTTGGGATTATGTTTGGTGTATCCAGGGACTTCCCTCCACTCTAGTTTCCAATCGTGGTCCCCAATTCATGTCTGCTTTTACCAAGGATTTATGCAAACTCCTCGGTATCTCTCAGAAGATTTCCATGGCTTATCATCCACAAACTGATGGCCAAATGGAGCGTGTTAATCGAGATCCCGAACAATATCTCCATGCTTACATAGGAAAAAAGCAGCACGAATGGGCTGACTGGCTCAAAATGGCGCAATTCTCCCACAATAATACCGTCACTACCGCTACCGGCTCCATCCCCTTTAACGTTACTCGTAATTACGCCCCTCGCATGGGCTTTGAAGGGAGATTAGCTGGATTCGCAGGAGAAATGGGCCATTCCCATAAGGAGATAGAAGCAGCACTCGAAGATACCCGAGATCGCATGATTGCTTCTGCAGAAAAGAGTCGTTCTGAGGCCTCAGAGTATTCTATTGGTCAGCAGGTCTGGCTATCTACCGACAAACTCAAACTTCCATATACGGCTAAAAAATTAACCCAAAAATGGATTGGACCTTATGCCATCACTGCAGTCCTTCCTAACGCCATCACACTCAAACTCCCCAATGCCATTCGCATTCATCCCACAGTTAACATCTCTCGCGTAAAACCTTATCGGGAAACCTTACCAGGACAGCCCAAAGTCCGACCCGATGCGATAGAAGTTGATCAGGAAGGGGAAGAACAATTCGAGGTGGACTATATCGCCTCATCGCGTCTTAAAAATAGGAAGTTAGAGTATTTGGTTCATTGGAAGGGTTACGACGAAACAGATCGCACATGGGAATCCAGCGATATCATTAACACTGCCCCTCTGGCAGTTGCCGATTTCCACAAGTCAAACCCTTCTGTGCCACGAAAACTCCGCGGACTTACGACCTCTTCTTTTGCCTCTCTATTTTCTCCTTTTGAGAACTTTACAGTCATGGACCATACCACGACTCGCCTGGAATTCAAGTCTTAAAAAGGGGGTAGTGTTATAATATGAATATTTTCAAATTTTTCGAACTTGTACTTTTTCCTTTTCCAGTCACGTGATCTGTGCACGTGACCATGGTAACCCTCACATGACTAGGCCTAGAACCAATGACGTCATACCATGAGGTGACCACGCCCTTTTAATTTCCGCTCTTCTCACACAGCCCCTTTAATCTCTGTTATCGCGTTCCCATGGTCGTGAGACCACTTAGTCTATTTATGGTAGTTCATCCCACGTATAGCATGGTCTGTGTGCGCGCCTGTACAATATATAAAGTAGCACTCTGTGACTGGAAACCCCAGTCTAATTCACTTTGTTCACTGTGATAGTCATTGCCTTGGCCTTCTTGGTCATTGTAGACTGCATTGTTCGGAAAGGACCCACATACCCTCTTCATTGAGCCAGGACACGTGTAGCCTGAAAGCATAGTCCGAGCCTTGTGGAAGTGATCAGACGCTTCGGCGGTAGTTCATAACAGCCTCCCTTCCACAGCATGATTAGAAGTTGAATCAACATTTGCAATGACACCTTGCTGTATTACTGGGAATCTGAAACCAAACATGGTTGCTGGTATTACAGGTGCTGGCATCAACATAGAATTCAGGTTGTAAATGCTGAACATTTCCTGCTCTTCTGGCTCAAGATCAGTTATACCATCATCAGGTAGTGGAATGTCCAAAGTCAGAGGTGCCATGGTAGCTGCAACACATTGTGGAGTCATAGTGATGGAGGGGCTTGGCTAAATAAGTAGTCTATTATATGGGGTGGATTGGAAAGCAAGAATAAAGCCTGAAGTGGAAGAATCTAGTAAAGGTAGTCCATTATATGAGGTAGGTTGGAAAGGGGGAAAAGAGCTGGAAGCACTGGCAAAGCTGCAGGCTTGTCTGGGGCAGGAAGTTGGCCTCATTTAACTAGTACATCCATGACCTTGGGATATTATTGTGGTGAAGAGAACATTTATATCTGTGGAAGTGATTATGTGTCTTGGACTGAGTAAGTCACTATGAAAAAAAAAAAGTAGGCTTGTGCTGGCAATGACCACAATAGGGGCCTTAATCCAGCTTGTCATACTATAGTTGCAGTCCAGAGCACTTTTTTTACAGTTAATTTTTTTATAGCTTGGTTGCATGGGATCAGGGAAAACAGGACACCACTACATTATATTGCTTGTAGGCTTTTGTAAATACAAGCAATGTACATGATCAAGAAAGAATTTTCATATGCCATTAGCATGATTAGGCTTTTGTAAATGTGAGAATGGTAACACACCCAAGAAAGGGTTGTCATATGCAATCAATAAGGCAAGTCAAGGGTCCAAACAAAAATGTTGAGAGATGTTGAGGAGATGTGGAGGCCATGAGCAACAACAACAACAACAATTGTCAACCCATGGAGCCTAATGAATCTCCTGATGAGCCACAAGTTGGAATGCACCACCCTAAGATTAGTGTTTCAAAGTCCAATTGCTGGACTGGACTGGTTGGCAGCTAGACTGTAATGCAATTATAGTTGCTTGGGTTTAGAGGACTTTGGACAACTGGTTGCAACCAGTGTACAGCCACCCCCTATGTATATTACCATTTTTGGTGAATTTTGGTGAATTTTCCACATTTTTTGGGATTTATTTGAGCCATATATAACTAACATACACAATTATGATCTTCAAAAATGACATGTGATGTGAAAATGGTCATATTTCAGATGTTTATGGAGGGAATTACATGATTATTGGCTCTAAATGTGGCCAAGGGTCTGTTCTAACTCCAATACAGCCACTTGTAAGCATGATTTCCACAGAATACAATGTAGTGGACCAGTCTCACTTGCAACTGGTTGCAATCAGTCCAATTGCCATGTAGGATGATTTAGGACCAGTTTCTTTCAGACCAGTTGCCAGTCCAAGGATTCTGAGAACTCACTTGGACTTGTTGTGGACCAGTTGCCTTATTTGTGCATAAAAAACCAGACTAGACCAGACTTTTAAACACTACCCAAGATTATCTAGGTCAATTCAGATGATGGTATTGACATTGAATGAAACAGCAGCATTGTATTCAAAAATGCTGATGCACAGGTAAATGGAAAGGTCATAGGCACACAGAAAGATGTCCAAAGTAAGGGGGATAGTGCCAAGATGCATTGAATAGAGTCAATCAACTTGGAGGGAGAGAGTGCAAACTCAACAGTGCATGTACCATTGACAACAGCAGCTAAAAAATATGATCAGTGCATGTGAATGGTTGACAATGACACATCTGAGGGTCCACCTGAGCCACCTGCATCACCTGATCAACCTGCAAAGCAACTGTACAAACCCCAAGTGTTGAGCTTGAGGAGAAGTGGAAGACATCAGTAAGCTTCAACAACAAACTTACCAGAGGTGAAATGAGTATATTGGGAGCATCTGGACACAACAAGGATGCTAGGAACTGATTGAAGAAGCTATCAAACATGTCAAAACACATCAGAGAATGTTTAAAGTGAATAGAAAAGAAGGACTCACCAAAAAGGACTCTAGATGAGCCAGATGACCAAGTGTTAAGACCATGCTGACGATCTCCAGGTATAACTCCAGAACTCCAGAGTTGGTAGAAATAAGGATGTTGGCTTCACTGTATGTGGTGTGCCCTTGTTGTTGATCAGTCCTTGTATTTTGGAGCAAAGGTTCAGAGGTAATTCAGAGGGAAACAATAAGATTGAAGGTGATTAATAGGGATCAGAGATGAACAGAGGGTTTATAGCCGGAAGTCAAAAGTTGGTATCTCAGTTGGAATCTAAGTTGATAATCTAGCTAAAGTACAAAGCTAGATATGGAAGTTTATATATGGAGGTGAAACAAGAGATGGAGTACTAAAGTCCAGAGGTCCAAGTATTTTTGGGGGTACAAGTATTTTCGAGGGTGGGTAATGAAAAGGGGAGACAGGTAACTAAGGGGAGATGGGAGACAGAGATAAAAGATCAGGGAGGATGGAGGTACAGAATGTAGGGATGATAAGGGTATGAGATGCAGGGATGACAGAGGTACATGAGTATTGAAAATGAGTATTACAGGATAGATGAAAGAAGAGATAACTCCAGAGGTCTGGAGTTGCAATATACATAAAAAGAGGCCAAAGTTGGTGCATAGTACACCAAAGGTGTTGGAGGTGTTGGAGGTGGACTCATGGATTTACAGGATATAACATCCAGGCAGCAAAATAGCTGTACTAGGTGGTGTATGGAGGCCTCAGTAATATCTTAAAAGCATCAGCAATGAGCACATTGATGGAATAGATGTACCATATTGAGTCAAAGCTTCAAGAGACCAATTGGACCTGAAGGAAAAGTTCAAAGTTAAGGTGGTTGAGGTTGATTTGGGCCAGAAAAACATCACTGAGTGTGCTAGATGTGATGGGAATATTCATCACATTAAAATGAACACATCAAGTTGAAATACTAGGCCTAGAGGTGAGTGGGGGTTGTCGAGAAGTATCAAGGCCAAATGGAGGTGCTGAAACCATGGCAACAATGTCCAAATGAATATGAATGGGTGCCAGATGGATGGTGCAGTGAGCAGTATATGCTATGACTCAAAACAAGTCAAAACATGATTGCTAAATATAGATAAGGCAAGTCAGCATAAATGACACAAGTGCACAAAAACCAACATATCTAGGCCATCTAATCCATCTCCCAAGTATCTCAAGCTGCCCTCCAAGTATTTGAATCCATTGCAATGCCAAGAATGACTCAAAATATAATCTAAAAGAGTCAATTACTCAAAATGAACTTATCAGGTCATTTGAAAACATTGCAGCCATATTGGGCAAGTTGGATCATTTGAATACATTGTCTTGGGACTGGAAAAGATGCAGGACCAACCCTAAGGCACAAAACATGAGAATGACGACACTAGAGTCAATCAATGACAAGAAAGCACACTTGAGTTGCAAATTATGACTTACCATAATATGGCAGAAAACCTGCACATTTATTCCCACCACATTAAAGCAGTTATCAAGGCAAAGGGAGGCTATACCAAGTACTAATATATCCTGGAAAGCAAAAGGTATAAAACTGTTGCAATAGTATTGGTGTTTTGAAATGGATGTATCTTTGCAGTATGTAAGCGAAATCACATGACCTTGGGAACAAAGTTGTAGCTAGGGGTTTGTACTTTATTTGTTCCCACCAAAGCAAAGTGAAATTCCCACAATTGATTGCGGGGTGCTTTGTGCCCTGGTTTGAAATTAGGTATTGCAATAGTTTTGCACCTCACTGTACCATTTAACCTTTCTCTTACTTGCTCACACGCAGCATGTCCTCTTCACCTTTGTTGGGCCAAAACTCTACTTTGGTCTTGATGACACATGCCCATATTGCCTCTGTGTGAGCAAGTGTCTTTGGTGCACTTTGTCCAGCCACCGGCTAATCCACTATAACCAGGGTAAAGTAGGCATCTACAAGATTGCCAATCTCCTGTACAAACCATGCAAAGTCAGGGTTGGTGTTGGATCAGTTGTATGAGAAATCACTGATCACCTTGGGGCTGTGAGGTCAGCTTGTGATCACTCTTGTACTTGTTGTTATGATCTTATTGTGAATGACAAAACCAATGCCACAAGGCTTGGAACTAACTCATAGGCTACACAAGTCCTGGCTTGACGATGAAGAAGAGGTGGGAGTCTTCTCCAGCTAACTCAGTCTACAATAGCCAGATGACCAAGGCAATGATTATGAGAGGTAACCAAGTGGATTAGACTGGGGATTCCAGTCGCAAAGTGTCTTGTTACAACTACCCGGGGTAGAAGTAATTGTAAGGGGCCTTTGATGACAAGGAGTCAGATTGGAGGCCGACGACACAGGGGTTCTAACATGGGGATTCCTCCGTTAGCAAGAGTTGAGGGGATTCCTCGAAGATATCAGTAAGCGTAGAGCGAACTGATCAAAGGAGTCGGGTTGGGAGCCGACGACGCAGTACTTCTGTTGTGGGGATTCCTCCAACGGTGGACAAGGTATCGACAAGTTGGAGGACGAGTCAATCGAAGAAGCGATCTAGGGGTTTCCTAACCACGGGGCGAGTAAGATGAGAGAAGCAAGTAGATTGCTAGGCGACGAGATACAAGGTAACTCGAAGGAGGTCTAAACTAGTGATCTAGGTGGTACTCGAGTCGTTTATATATGAAGCTTCCTCGCGCACGGACCTAAGTAAGAAATGCGAGGAAGACTATAAAAGAAAGGGTTATGCGTTACGGATCAAAAGAAGATGCATAACGGAAATGAAGGAAGCTTGAAAAGGAAGGATGTGTCATGATGAAGATCAGAACATGTGGCCGACGCATCGCGGAAGAATCAACGAGACAGATAAGGCAAGAGGATGCGCCACGGGTACGGAGGTAGTCGAAGAAGCCCAAGGCGGAGAAAAGAAATGAAGTCCAGTGGATGTCCTAGGATATGGCGTATTAGAGGGCCTAGGACAGAAGGTAGTACATGGATAGAGCAGAGGCGAAAGAGAAGTACGAAGAAAAGAAGAAGTTGTAACATTACCCCCTTTGTAGAGTCAAGACCACGGCGTAGACAAAGATAATCCAGCCATGAGAGCGCACAGCAGCTCGACCATGGGGGACTCAGTAGGAAACGGGGCTGCCAACCGGGGAGCCCGTGATGTTACCGTAACTGGTTTCATCGATGCAATCGTCCTCGTCGGAATAGTTTCGGTCGACAAGGGGGGAAGGAGAGCGACGACGTGGGAATCGTCGGAGGACGGGGGAGGAGTGATGTGGGATAGGGGGAGTACCCTGTCAGCGAGAGGAGTTGGTTTCATGACGGGAACAGCGACGCCCAGAGGAGGATGAAGAGGAGGATGTCTGGGTGGACGAGGATGAGGAGGATTGTTGCCTCGAAGGGGGGACACGATGAGGCGGAGGAGAGGCGGTGCGACGGTGGAGAGGGCAGCAGGTGAGAATATGTCCTGGGGCCCATCGAAGACATGTCATGCATTGGTGCACGGGGCAGTCGCGTTGAAAGTGGCCGATACAGCCACAGGAGTAGCAGCGCTCTCCGGCCCGGGGGTGGGAGTCTGGGAGTGGAAGACGACCGTCAGCGCTGGTCCAGGCACTTTCGATTCATTGCATGAGGGGATCCTCGTCGGACCCGAGAGGGGTCGAGGACGCTGAAGGGGTGGTTGGCGCAGGGGGAATTGCAAGGGCCTGTGAAACAGTGACAGGTTCAGCAGGGGGAGGTCTTTCGACCTCGGCGAGGGAGACTATTGGAGTCGCACGTTGACAGGTGTGACGGTGTTCGACGGCAAGCGCTTCGTAAAGCTCACGAGTGAGGGGGCAAGTTTGGGTGGCCATGGCCAGGAGGTATCATCGCATATCCCGCAACAGGGTTAGCATGCCGAGTTGGTGGAGGGCGACCAGGAGGCGGGATTGGGCCTGCATGGCGTCGTGGTAGATAAATTGGGCGACGTAAGATCGATTGGCATCAGCGGTGGGAGCGTGAGCAAGGGTGATGATGTTAAGGTTCGCCAGGTAGGCACTATAGAGGGCATATAAGGGGGACGCTGAGTCGAGGTAACAGTCTAAAGTGGTTGCAAGACCGGGGTCTGTAATGAGCTCGGTGAGCTCGCGGATCTCAAAGATGGTAGGGGGACCATCGCTGAGACAGTACGCGGTGGTCAGGACGTCTACGGACAAAGGGGCTTGTTCAGTATCATAAGAAGGGCTGTCTGCACGCTCCACAGGAGGAGTAGGAGGGCGTTGTGCAGCAGCGTCAAGGACGGCAAGACTATCGTGGGGAACAAGTGGGGAAGAATGTACAAAAGAAGGAGAAGAAGGAATCGGAGGAGATGACATATCATGCTTCTCGGGGAACAAGGTTTGGTTTTCATGCGGCAGAGACGGAATGGTGAGAAGAGAGGCGAAGCCAGGAGGTACTTGGTAGTGTTCGTAGATCTGGGCGATGGTGAGAGTGAGGTGGGGAATCTCGTCAGTGGGGGTGAAGTTAATGGCCATGTTAGTTCTTGGGAGACAAAGAAAAGACGGAGGGGAAGAGGCTTTTATACACTTTGAGGGCGGAGTCTGCATTCGTCAGATGCCTTTCCGGAACCCAGGAGTCCTCTTTGGTCGAATACCCTTTCCAACGGATCAAAAAGGAGCGCCGTCCAGCTGATCCTTTATGTTTGATGATCTTTTCGATTTCATATTCTTCTTCGCCGTCTATTAGGTCAGGGGGGGCATAGGGTAGTTAGCCCCATGAGTGTCGTTCTCGCGATAAGGCGAGAGGAGGGACGCGTGAAATACCGGGTGGGTCTTCCACACCTTGGGGAGGCGTAGTTGATACGTGATTGGGGATAATACTTTAGTGACGGTAAAGGGACCCTCTCGTTTGGAGGCGAACTTTGAATTTGTAATGGAACGTTTCAAGTTCCGTGCTTCGAGCCAAACCCTATCCCCTAGGGCGAAGGGTTTGAAGTGTCATCTAGTTTGGGCTAACATGGTCTGACGTGCCAGCTCATGGGAGGTGAAAGCTTTGTCTCGGGCAGCTGAAAGGGTCTTCAGGCGGTCTTCCACTATGGGGAGATCTGAATTGGCAATGATCGGCAGTAATGCGTGGGGTTCATATTCCATCATTAGGAAGAAGGGGGATTTGCCTGTGACGGAATGGGGGCAGTGATTGTGTGTGAATTTGGCGTGGGAGATCGAATCTGCCCATGACCCTGGATTAGATCCACAGTAGATGCAGAGATAAGTCTCGATTTCTTGGTTTACCCGCTTGGTTTCTCCATCAGTTTGCGGGTGGTATGCTGTGGAGAGGGACAGGTCATATTGCAATAGTCTTCCCAGCTTGCGTGCGAACGAACTCGCGAACTGGGGTCCTCGGTCAGAGATGATTTTGTCGTAGAGACCGAAGCGGAGGAAGACTTTGTGGAAAAAGAGGGCGGCAACCCCCTCGGCGGTAATGGATTTCTTGGTAGGGCAAAGAATTACCCCCTTTGTAAGCCCGTGGTCGACCACGACCAAGAGTGAGTCAAAGCCGGAAGAGACCGGGAGGTCGGTGATCAAATCACAAGAGATCTGCTGGAAGGGGCGGAACGCGGTGGATTTGATCGGAGTGAGCAGGGAAACGGAGGGATGTGTGTTGGACTTTGCCTGTTGACAGGTGGCACAACCTTCAACATAGTGACGGACGTAGGTGGCGAGGCCTGGCCACCAGAACTTGGCAGCAACGAGCTGGCGAGTTTTGAGAAAGCTGGGGTGGCCGGCGGTCGCGTGATCGTGGCAACGCTGTAAAATAGAACGACGAAGGGAGTCGTCAGTGGGGACGTAAACGCGACCTTGATAGATCAGGACACCGGCATCAAGTTGCCAGTCAGCGAGGCGGGAGCGAAATGCAGGGGGGATTTCCTTGTTTATGGATTGAAGTGCCTGACAAACTAAAGTGTCAGACTCGGAGGACTCTTTGATCCGTTTGTGAAGAGCGGCGTCAATAGTATTAATAAAGAGGGAAGGCAGAAGAAGAGTTACGCCTTCGTTATCTAAATCCGACGTTGGGAGAAGATCCGGCCGTCGAGATAGAGCGTCAGGGCCGGCAAGTTGCATGCCGGGAACGTGGATCATTTTGAGGTCGAAGTCGGCTAAATCAATTAACCAACGGGCTTGGCGGTGGTTGAGGGTTTGTGGCTGGCGGAAATAGGTCAAGTTCTTGTGATCCGTGAAAGTCTGGATGGGGAAAGCGGAGCCGTGAAGATAATGGCGCCACGCTTTCAATCCACGGATCACGGCAAGGAGTTCTGTGTCATAAATGTCATAGTTTCGTTCAGCAGGGGAGAATGACTGGGAGATATAAGAACAAGGATGCCATTCTCCGTTGGCGTCGGTCTGAAGGAGGATACCTCCAGAGGCATACTTTGAGGCATCGGTGGTGATGGTGAAGGGGGCGGAGAGGTTCGGCATTTGTAATACTGGTTTCTTGAGGAAGAGTGCCTTGAGGGTATCAAAGGCGTGGATACAGGCCGACGACCAGGACCACAAACTAAGCTTCTTGGTAAGATCTATGAGGGGGCAAGCTATGTTAGAATAATCGGGGATGAATCAGCGATAGAAATTGGCAAAGCCAAGGAAGGATCTAACATCCTTGATGGTGGAGGGAACAGGCCAGGAGGCGATTCCGTCGAGTTTGACGGAGTCCATGGCGAGTTGTCTGGGTTTAACGATCATCCCGAGATATTCTACCTCTGTTGCGGCGAATTTGCACTTCTCAAGCTTGAGGTGCAGATCGAGTTCGGTCATGCATTGAAGAACGCGCTTAGTTCGTTCGGTGTGAGTAGCCTCGTCGGGAGAGGCGATGAGGAGGTCATCCATATAAATGACAAGCCACCCTTCGGCGATCATATCTCAGAAGGAATCATTCATGAATCTCTGAAACGTAGCAGGTGAGTTGCAGAGACCGAAGAACATGACAGTGGGTTCGAAAAGCCCTTTATGGGTGATAAAGGTGGCCTTCCATTGGTGTCCGTCTTTGATACGGACGTTGTTGTATCCCCATCGAACGTCGAACTTGGTAAACACCTTGGCATCGCGGAGTTTATCGATGAGATTGGATATGAGGGGTAGAGGGTAGGCGTCTCGAACGGTGTGTTCGTTGACGTAGCGGTAGTCTTGGCAGGGACGAAGGCCGCTGTCCTTCTTTTTGACGAAGAAGAACGGGGAAGCTTGAGGGGATTTTGAGGGGCGGATCTTGCCGCAATCTAGGTTTTCCTGTAAAAAGGACTCAGTGGCAGTGCGTTCCTCGGGCGAAAGAGGATAGAGTTTCCCAATCTTCGGGGTAAAGGAATCTTTAAGGTTAATCTTGTGGTCGTAAGGCTGCGAGGGTGGGACGTGGTCAGTGGCTTCCTTGGAAAAGACGGAAGCGAACTCAGAGTATTCTGCTGGGAGAACTGGTTTGGGTTTCTCCTTCTCAGCAGCCATGGCGAGCTCGGTAGCCTGGGTAAGGCGTCCAATGACCGGGGATCCTTTAGGGATATATCGGGATCCGCTCTTGATGATGCGGAACATGATCCGAATATTGTTATCGTGTTGGCAGTGGGCAGAGGGATCTCTCCATTCGTTGTATTCGAACAAATGAGAGTGGGTGACAGAGTCGACATGGATGTGTCGAGGAGCGCGGGGTGGTGGTTTCCAAAATTTGGACGAGTGATGGTCATAGTCCGTCAAGTGCAAGGCGTAGAGTTCTTTTGACTGGTTGAGGCTTTCGGGGAGTGAAAGAGTTTGTTTGATCCAGTCAATGGCAGGATTGGTTTCTTTCAACCAAGGGAGTCCGAGGAGGACATTGTCACGTCTGAGGGACATAACCATGAAATTGACTTGTTGTGCTATCCCCTCAATATTGAGGAACAGCGAGCAGGAGTATCGGATAGCGCCTTTCTTGTTAAGGGAGTTGTCGGCATTCCGGGCATAGATAGGTTTGTTGAGCTTCGTGAGAGGAAGCTTATGTTTTCGAGCAAAGTCCTAGTCGATGCAGGAGATGTCAGCTCCACTATTGATGAGGGTGCGGGTGTTGATGGCTTTGAGTGTGTGCGAAGGTATGATTACTTGAACGGGGATTTGCATTGCCTTGGTAATAGACGTTACAAGTACAGGTGCACACACAGGAGACGAAGGGGAGACTCGCATCGAAGAAGTTCCCCTATTTAAAAATCCATCTTCTTGAATCTAACCCTCCTGACCGCTGGGACATCTTCATCGTCATCGTCTATCTCTTGAAGACGCGGAAGATCTTCATCGTCATCCTGACCGATCGCCTTTATGACCGGTTTGGCAGCTGTGAAAGTGGGGCAGGCGGGGGAGGAATGTCCGGGTTTATGACATCTGAAACAAAGTTTCTTTTCTACACAACGCTTCCTTTCCTCCGGAGTCATTTTGGGGACACGGATTACGTCAACGTCCATGGCATCAGGGTCCTTAGCGGGGGCGTGAGAGGGGGAGGAAAAGTTCTGGTGGGGTTGGTACAAAGGTCGGGAGTATCGGCGCGATAACTCAGCGGCACGATCCCATTGGGTCTGGAAGTGAACGGCTTTGTCGTACCATACCTTGATTGACGAGGGAACCTTTTCCATGGACATGATCTTTCTCATAAGGGCGGGAGGAAGGCCGGAAGCAAAGTAAGAAATCAGAACATTGTCGTCTTGGACCTGAGATGTAGCGATTTTGTTTTTGAACTCGGCTATATAGGAGTTCAACGAGGGGTTGTAAGCGCTGTTCTTACCGATGAGAACACGCTTGGTGGTAAGCCAGGTAATTGCATTGTTGACTGTGTTGTGGTGTTCGAACACGGTCTTGAAAGCTTTAACAAAGTTTTCCCAAGTGCCGATGGCCGCGACGCCTCCAATAATGGTAGACATCCAGTAGGTGTTTGCCCAGGTGAGGGTGGGTCCCTTAGTCATGAAAGACAGGGTGAAGGCGACCTTTTTAGGGTCGGAGTCATAGGTGGCGACATTCACCGTGAGGTAAAACAGCACGGTGTTCAACCAGGGTATGGCCTTATCATAAGAGCTGTCGAAGATCTCGGAGGTACCGAGGCGAAGTTCAGTGGTACGGGAGGACATTATCAGCGAGGACGGAGGTAGGGATGGAATAGGGGGAGGACGAACAGGAATACCAGTAAGAGCACTAGCGATGGAAGGAGCAACACGAGGGGGACCGGAGTGGGTAGAATGTGTAGGAGTTGGAGAGGAGGGGGCGGTGGTTGGTCCGGATGGGATGGAGAGGCTATGGGAGAGGGCGGTAGCTAAGTTCCGGTCTCGTTGCTCTGCAGTCTGACGATGGAGAGTTTGCTCGATCTGAGCAGAGAGTTCGTCGGGTTCCTGATCTTCTAGGTGAGTGAACTCATCTGATTCCTCTGGGGAAGAAGGTTCAGCAGGTGTGGGACAGTAAAGTCCCCACGTAGGGTGGTTACACTGAGGGTGAATGTTGGAGGCTTACGCAGTGGTAGCCTCGACTAGAGAGTTTAGACCTTTTGTTACGACTACCTGGGGTAGGAGTAATCGTAAGGGGCCTTCGATGACAAGGAGTTGGGTTGGAGGCCAACAACACAGGGGTTCTAACGTGGGGATTCCTCTGTTAGCAAGAGTCGAGGGGATTCCTCGAAGATATCAGTAAGCGTAGAGCGAACTGATCAAAGGAGTCGGGTTGGGAGCCGATGACGCAGTACTTCCATTGTGGGGATTCCTCCAATGGTGGACAAGGTATCGACAAGTTGGAGGACGAGTCGATCGAAGAAGCGATCTAGGGGTTTCCTAACCGCGGGGCGAGTAAGACGAGAGAAGCAAGTAGATTGCTAGGCGACAAGATACAAGGTAACTCGAAGGAGGTCTAAACTAGCGATCTAGGTGGTACTCGAGTCGTTTATATACGAAGCTTCCTCGCGCACGGACCTAAGTAAGAAATGTGAGGAAGACTATAAAAGAAAGGGTTATGCGTTACGGATCAAAAGAAGACGCATAACGGAAGTGAAGGAAGCTTGAAAAGGAAGGACGCGTCATGATGAAGAGCAGAACATGCGGCCGACACATCACGGGAGAATCAATGAGACAGATAAGGCAAGAGGATGCGCCACGGGTACGAAGGTAGTCAGAGAAGCCTGAGGTGGAGAAAAGGAATGAAGTCCAGTGGATGTCCTAGGATATGGCGTATCAGAGGGCCTAGGACAGAAGGTAGTACATGGATAGAGTAGAGGCGAAAGAGAAGTACGAAGAAAAGAAGAAGTTGTAACAGGCAACAGTAACCACTTCCGTTTCTTCTAGCATGAATGCCAGTACTTTGACATCTACTCTGCAGCCTCTGGACTAGTTCCTCCAGCTGATCTGACCTCCAATACATCTTGTCCTCAGTAACTCTGCACATTCTCGTATTTCAACCTGTTTGGAATCCATGAGCCTCAGCTTTGTATACCAATCTCTCTGGAAATCCTTCTATGGTTTCTTGTACTTCCTCCTTTTCTACTCTGGCCCATCCACTTCCTCTATCAGATGCTAGGACATCCACTTTCTCTATCAGATACTGGGACATCTGGCTTAAAGAAGGGGATGAGGACCTTCCCTCCCACTCTATTCCTCCTACTCTGTTTAACTCCGCCCTCACTCTGACTTTTTTTCACAGCTCTGTTTTCGTGTTTGTTATAATTAATTCAAATCTTCATACTTACTACCTATGAGCTGTTTTCCTTATCCTTTTCCAATCCCTTTCTGTCCTCCACCTCTGACCCTCTGCTCTCTTTTTCCTCCATCGCAGACTCCATTCCCAACTCCAGAAGCTTCTTTTGAAGCTCCTCTGCCTCTTTCTCTAACATCTCCTTGTCCTCCAACTCCTCCTCCAATTGGTAGAGCTCCTCTTGCTTTAGCTCTACCAGCTCCTCCAAGAAACTGTTTTGGTGGTCCAAGCACTTGCTCAGCCTTGCCATTAGGTCTTGGATCTCTTCCAGCACGTCCACTACTCTCCAACCTATCTCCGCCCACTTTCTCATGGACTTTGTCTATGCTGACCCCACCTTCAA
>JBBPQZ010000371.1:0-16938 GCA_038092795.1 Boletus rubissimus
CCTAACACCGTCACCGTAGTATTTCGAACATTCTTCTTGGAACCTTTTTTTTTGGCGCGGGAGGTACCATGTAGGTGAATTTATGTTCTTCTAGGTCCACAGAGTACTGACGTTCTCGCCCCCTATGTCACTCCTAACCATACCGTAGCCTAGACCGTCACCCAGGCTGCGAAGACGGACGAGCGGAGCTGGTCCATTCTCCCATCCTCAAATCTGGTTCGTACTAAATTTATTTTCCTGAACGCATTCTTCAGCGAGCAAAATCACTCGAAGGATGTGTCGCTGATGGGCCAGCAGGTCACCAACTTTAAACCTGAAGGTCATCATACTCTCAGCTTAGCTAGTAGCCAGTGGTAATATGGGCGGGTCACCATACCCTCGGAACCCACCATTGAAGTTGCCGCAATCTCCGGGCCCAGTGTCACCAGTTCGAAAACAGAGTTGATGCGTGATCTGAGACGCCAATGGAAGCGTAGGATTCTGTGCAGGATTCCCTGGCCGTCGAGTGCCGCCAGCAGGAAAAAGGGTTAGATGGCACAGCGAAATGTAGTATCTACCATCAACGCTAGCCTACCTTCTGGTCGTCAGTCCGATTTCAATACGCCCAACAGGGAGGCCTTTTAACATGAGATCGGGCCCTCGCTGAGCGCAAACCGTTCCTAGCAGCAAAATTGCCAACTCCCGTGGATGGATAGCGTCCTGGCAGCCGGTCTGGGGGGTGATTACTTGGAATGAACGAAGAGTTAAAGTTTCATGGCCTAGGAGATGGATCCCATCGCTCTCAGATCTCCGCTACGTATAGCGGAAAACTATTGCATGTTATCCTTAGGATCTGTCAATCATTCAAACATGCATGAAATTTTGGATGACTCCCAGAACGAGGAAGAGAGGATGGGCTGCCCGCATTTGACGTCTTCAATTCAAAGAACAGCCTATTCATTTCGTATCGGTAGTCGGTTCCCTGTGGTCATGACGAGTTTTCGTCGAGTACCTTCCTGGTCGCTGGATCACTGGCAAGCGTCTGTCTAGTCATTATCGTCATTTTACAAGGTACACTGCGCCTTTGTTGTCCCCAAACTCGCCTGATGCCCATGTCTTACCCGGAACGGAGTGGCAACGTGGTGGGCGTCGACGGTCCACTCATACCCGAGCCGCTCGGTGCGGACGCAATGGCAGTGAACTGCAAGGCCGCTCTGATCGAGCCCCCGGTAGACACGGAGAGGTCGGCTGTCGAGGATGTCCCCTAAGTCCTGATGCCAATGCAGTAGCGTGTCACAACCTACGGTTCATGCCAGAAGACCTAGGGAACAATAAACACGAATCAAAACAAAAAAAAGAGCACGCTGGGCGAGACATAATGCAGTTACTAGCCTTGATTGGCTCGACTAGAGACAAAAAAAATAAGTACTGCGAACTGACTCCTGAGGATGAAAAAGTTGCTCAGCGATGAAAGTCACTCTCTCCCAATCGACACCCCGACTCACCATTTCGGCCCTCGTTGTCAGATTACTCAAGTTCGCCCAGTGACAATGAAGGGCGAAGGACCGATGGTTATCTAACCAATTGCCCTCCTCCAATTCCTTGGTTTGCTGAAGGGAGATACATGATGCTGCAGAGTGTACACACGGCCCGGGACCTTTCTACAAAGGAACTCAGCACCGCCACAGATCCACAATTTTGTTCCATTCGACTTGGTTCGATCGTTCTAACTTCCGAACAATTTCAACGCCGACGACCATACTCCCTGCAACTGAGGAGTACGACACTTATTTAACCGAATATTAAGCAGGAGAGCCTTACTCCAAGACTGCCCGGATAACACTGGGTATGGTGTTTGATTTCTGATCCGGTGCCTACAGTGCGCACCCGTAGGGCCGCAAGGGAGGTGTACTTTTTCATGTTTATAGATTGGCAGTCGGATACCAGGCAGTACTAGTATTAAAAGGATCTACGTTGCACATAATCACTTTGCAGCGTCGCCGACCCCCTTCACAATCCGTCGTGCCACTAGGAAAATCAAGGACGCGTCGCCGATGGACAAGCAAGCTGCTTTGAATGTCCCAAGGTTTGTCGTGTAAAGAGCATCGATAATCTCCCCTTGCCTAGCTGCTAATGTTATACACGGATATGGGTCTGCCACCAAGCTTCACCCCTGGGCTTGTACTATATCCCTGGCATTGCGAGTTCAAAAGGTTGGTTGCTGCATAGTTGAGCAAGATAAATAAAGCTCCCAATCTGAGGCTGCACGTACTATGATTGCTGAACCCTTAAGCCTTCAGTCGTCAAGGCGATTTCTAGACAGTTACGAGGATGTGAAAAGAGTCACGGTGCTGAGGTTGGCTGAACCTTTCCGGAGTCAGCCTGAGTCATACTAATCTGTGAGACATTCAGCCATGAGGACATGAGTAGTAGCCTGATTGCTGACCGAGTTGTAGGCGCTCAATCTCCGAGTCGCCGAGGAACAACTTGAGGCCGAGAGCGTCGTCCTGAAGAATCCGCGAGGAATCACATATGCCACATCCCTCGATTCACCCAAGAGGCACGTTCCCATTTATCCACGTCATGTATATATATCGGGATCGTCCGCACGCATCGCAGATCGAAAGAACTAAATGCATCTGTAACACCGATCGAGCAGTATATGAACACTAGGAGAGTGGACTGGCACCAGCCCGTCCGTCTTCGCAGCCGGGGTAGCAATCCTCACCTACGATACGCTGGCACTGATACCGATCATTAGAATAATTCGTCTGTCTAGTGCCAGGGTAGAAGACATACCCGGGATTGGCGTTACTACTGATAATTTTCATAGCATATACAGTCCGCTAGGCTAAAACCGTGATGAATCGAACAATATTTACGACGTGGGGCTCTCTGGGCCTTGTTTTCAATACGATTAGGTAGACGACGAAGGTATGGTCAGCCCGGGATTGCGGAGGGGGCAAGAATGGCAATACCCTCTACGTACCTGAGAGAACATGAATCCCTCCCCGCACGAAAAACCACCTTCTAGGAGAGTCGCAGAAATACCACGACAACAATGCCGGAAGCAAAAACACAGAGTATGACACGATCGACAGACAGTTGATAGTACAAATGGGATACAGTGCTTAGCCTGTTCCAACACAATGCTACATTTCCGACACCTTTCCGTATACACCCTCCTCCCTTCTACTCTCAACATCCCGGGTAACGCCCACCCTCTACATTCTATGCCCTTCTACAATTTCCAGCTGCTGAACCCATAGACTACACTACTATACAAATATCGCCGGTGATGAAATGGGATGTGTCGCCACGATCCTGAGAATGGAAATCGTGACCTTGATCTAGTCCGACACCAGGCCAGACGGGATGTCCAATGTCCGGTCTGAGTGGTCTCCAAAATAGTCGGTGAGCTCGGACCGTTTCCGGGTTACACCAGAGCGGAGGTGCATTGTCTGCGCGATCGCCGCGACGATTTCATGGCCTGTTGGTCATTTTGAGCCTAGGTCAGTGGTTCAGCAAACAGAAAGATGCTCACCGATGACAATCCAGGAATGTCTGTGATATCACATCGGTCGCCAAAAAAAAATAACGAAGACCTCGTAATGGGTATATGACACAGCTGGTTGCAGGTCAACTCTATTGGGGTAGTCCCGGTGTTGTAACTCGGGTCATCTAGGAAAATGGTGACGAATAAAGACAAATAAGTTATGATGAACGAATGTCGAAGCCGCCGAACACAGTCTGTTGGTAAACCAAGAGGTTAGCCTTTCCCATACATTAGGATGAATATCTCACCAACTGACCGTGTTGGCACGCGATGTGAAACAGTGGTATGCGAAGCTGTGAACGCTTCATGAGACAACACAAAAGCCGTTTGATGCAGCACGTGTGTTGTGTTCTGAATCACATGGAATATCGGAGGCGAAGAGCTGGACGTCGAGAGTGTCAGACGTCAATAGAGGTGATGGGGAGAGCAAATACAGGAGGTCAAGGGTGTCCATGGATATTCAGTCGTGGTTGACAAATAGATAAGATTGGGTGTCGCTCGGCGGGTACTATATCTTGAGGGAAGTGAATATGCTAGCTAAATCCATGGTAAAACCTACCTTTATACCCGGCACGGAATGCGTAGTACCCATTGTTGAGGCTGATGAAGTTCATCCTTATTCAACGCCGTTTATGGAATGACAATATGTTAGCCGAACGTAATGTGTCAACGGGGTTGTCGGAAATTAACTATTATTTACATAACTCCCAAATTAGGAGATGTCTAGTCGGAATTCGAGCTCCGGCGAGTCGGACCTTCATGTGCATCATGACGGGATCAATGCCCGCTGAACCTCATTCTCATCGTGACAAGCGACAGAAAGTCATGGACCCCCAGTCCCCCCTGTTCTGCTACTGGTGATGTCGACTCTGCAAGAAAATCGACGAATACTTGCATGCACTGGAACCTCAGGGATAATACGCTAAAATGGTAGCCGAGGTACAAACCTTCACCGACCTCCAACACAACAGCACTGCCACAACGAGAGTTCACTTGTTCCGAACTTCCGATTGTCATTGTACGCACCATTGTCCAATGTTTGCTAACAAAATCAATTAACCTACTTTTTGTATAAAAATTCTATATTTTCCCAACAGAACGAGCTCTGATTGGGTGCCATGATATATTTTGTAATAAAATCCAGATATTCGCTCACTAAGAAATTTATGTAAATATAATATTTTTGATCAATGTTTAGTACTTAGCCAAGGACAGTGCAAATGTTTGGACATGTTCCATTTTCACTTTGATCTGGAAGACAGTGTAGACGAGGCGACATTTACATCAGGCGTGCCTCCCACTGATGAAGGGCACGATGTTGCTTCAACCCCACAGCAAACTGGGGATCCATTCTCCGAGATTGATCTCGATTCATTGGTACGCACAGCATATTCCCCTCGTCCTTGCTTGCACCCTCATTCTCTCGGATCAAGTCTAGCTAGAAGCACTGCCGACCCAGATATCCTACTCGATCATCTCTGCTCCGTCACCCGATGGTCACAGTCCCGACCTGGAGCTCGCACGCCGAGATTTGTTTGATGCTCGCTTTCAGCTTATCTCCGAGGGAACTGATGACCCACCATCCGCGGGTCAAGCGTCTGGGTCTGACCCCAGTTTCACCTCAGCGCTTCGGTTTATCGACAATCCTTCTGATCTCGTCCCTCTCGTCTATGAAGGCGGCTTAAAAACGTGGGAGTGTAGCCTTGATCTGGCTAGCTTTCTCAGGCACGACGGTCACGCTACGAATGTCAAGGGCCGACGCTTGTTAGAGGTACCCTGTCATATTATAAATGATACTTCCCCATTGTTGACCCGAATGATCTATATAGCTAGGGTGCGGGACGGCGATCCCGACGATTTGCATTCTTCAGGAAATATTCTCATCATCGCCAGCCGGTGACACCGAGACACACATTCACCTCCAAGACTATAATGCCTCCGTCCTGCAATTGATAACAATTCCGAACGTCGTCCTCGCTTGGTGTAAGTGACCTTTGGTTAGATAGCGCCTTGCATGAACGTCTCACCTCCCCTCCCCTTCACGACTCTCCAGATACCTCATCGGCTGCAGATGCCTACCGTAACTCAGAGGCTCACGCATCCGAGGACGCCGACTCGGAGCTACACATTACACCAAAGCTGCTCCACGCATTCCGAACGTCGCTACACGATCACAGACTCCGTCTACGCTTCTTTTCCGGTTCATGGGACACTTTTGATCTGCATCGCACAGGAGGACCCTACCACCTCGTTCTCACTTCCGAAACAATATATCACCCGAACAGTCTCCCGAGTCTGGTTCGCGTCATGCGGGATGCGTGCTCTGGGGGACACGAGTATCTTTGTCTCGTTGCTGGGAAGACGGTTTACTTTGGTGTCGGAGGCGGTATTGCGGAGTTCGTCCGGTGCGTAGGGTCGATCGCAGATGAGCGAGGGGGTAGGGGTCAAGTAGAGACGATCTGGGAAAAGTCGACGGGCGTCAGCAGGAAAGTGATGCGCGTTCGGTGGACATGAGATCGGTAAACAAGAGCCGTACCAGCAACCGAAAAGTCACGCCGTACTTTTTAGACAAAGAAGTACAGTGACAGGGGACCGATGGTGCTACAGATGAATCGATTGAAACTCGAGGATGTACAGGATCAGGGCCTGAATATGCCCAAGATGTTTATTACAGAGACCTCTTTGAGGGTGTGCACAATTTTTGGGCTCAGCCTGGCGTACCGGGGAGGCGCATCAAATACATACCGAAATAAATTCGGGTTTCAAGATCATCGAGCATACGGAGTCGATCGATCCTTATTTTATAATCATGATAGTACCAAGTAGCTGGTGAGAATGTCCCACAAGGGGTATGGATAGATCCCATAACCGTAGTACAAAACCCATACTCTAAATAGGATTTGCATTGTTCTAACAGCTCCGCATTGCAATTGACATCTTCTACAATTGGTGGTGTTATCGAACCTTATCAGACCAACCCATCCCGAGCGTATGCAACTTATATCCTGCATCTGTACATAATCCCTCCTTGGGGTGTGTGCATGGGCACTTCCCGGCCTCGAGAGTCGAGACCCCCATGGAGTGCTATCCACGGCGCACGGGTGCACTGGGTTATCACTGGCATTCTCGGTCCGAGTTCGCCTTGCACAAACATCGGTGGGATCCCAGTGGGACCTGGGTGGAACTGCCAAGTTCGCCAATATTTTGGGAGTATTTCAAGGGGGAAAAAAGTGTGGACAAATCCGGACTCGAACCGGAGACCCCCCGCACTCAGCACCATGCTAAGCGGATGTGATAACCAGCTACACCATATGCCCCACAGCAAAAGGTCATTGTCAAGCTCTCATAGTTCCGTTTACATAGTTCCTGATCCTGCTTCCAAATCCTTGTCATTAAGATAGAAACACTACAGATACGACTAATCGGAATCCCACCACCACCACATCCACATCCTCGATCTCCTTCTCAGCCGACTCAATGAGCGCCAATACACACTACACACAAAGACGAAAACGAAAAAAAGAGACAACATTACCAAGGCACAGTAACCATACACCAATCCCGCAACACCGCAATCCTCTCCGTCCCGATCTGCCGCGTCATCTCCTGCTGTCCCTGTATACCCAGCTCCTCGAACGCCTCCAGCAGTTGGCCGTCTAAAACGCCTCTGGACATTGGTTTCGAGACTGTGTCGTTGCGAACGATCCTGATTGCCAGGTATAGGTGAAATGACGGTTTGTGCGTGAAAAGGACGGGAGGTGCCTTACCGGTATGACTTGGGATTGAGACCCGCGACGTGCTGGATATTGCGCAGCAGTTGACCTTGGAGGAGGTGCAATCGTTTGAAAGCGCCTTCGTCGACGGGCGTCAGTGCAGACAACGAGCCGTCCGTAGAGCCTGGAAGGAAAGAAGGGTCATGGGTGTCGAGAAAGTCACGGCGCCAAGGGTGCATACCAGTAATGAGCTTCGCCTGCGGAATCTCATTGTCCTCTTTCGTTCGCCGCGCGATCGTGCGGGACGCTCGACACTCCTTGCGGCAGTGGAACTCGGCGTAACACATGAGATGTTGACCACCTCGCGAGTCGGGATCTACATCAAGCATCAGAAGTCAAGGATCAAAAGTCGAAATCATTAAAGCGACTCGAAGGGAGAGCCGTACCGCTTGGGTCGTAAGTGAGCATACGCAATACGCCCTCTTCGTCATTTAGAACGATCGATAGCTCTCCATTTGTAAAGAAGAAGTCGACGTTAGACGCATATGTCTGCCGAATGTCCTTGGCCAGGATCACGAGTTTGTATGGGTCTTCCTAGAGTCAAAGTTCACCCTCTTGGCTACTCGTCGACATCGAAACGGAAATATATATACCTGGAATGCAATGAGCCAGACGCTCTTGACCGCATCTCCAATCAGCAATAAATTTTTGAGCACTCGCAGGCTGGTGACATAGACGCCGACGTCCAAGAACGCGACACCCACAAGGCGCTCGTCGAGGTCAAAGGCCCTGACAAATATCTAAGAATTCAACGTTAACTCAAGTCACAATTCGTAAGTCATGTTCTCCACCCTACCTTTTGTCCCATAGATGACACCAGATAGCCATTGATTCCACAGAGCGCAGTCACAGGCCCTTTGGCGTCATCGCGAACCCTTAATTTCAGTTTATACCATCGTTGAATGTTGGACGACGGGTCAGGGACCACTTCAATAACCTCGAAGATGTAGGTCTTGGAAGAGTGTGCAGTACTAAGCGAAGCGAATTGTGGCGGAAATCACATTACTCACTGCACCTTTGACAGCCAGATCCTCACCGCGGTCGATGCTCGTTCCAACAGCGATGAAATCTCTACTTCCAGATTCCGTGCTCAGCGTCTCCAACGTCACGCAGTCTAGAGCGTTCACATATTCATTTGGAGCGAATTCATATCTATAATCAGGTCAGAAGATCCCTTCATACAAACAGAGGTGCCCCACCCGTCCATGGTTATCCAACTGTCAGGAGAGATAAGCTCCAGCGTCGAGCAGTCACACTGCGGGAATGAAACACCTGCGCCTACGTCTCTTTAGCTCTCACCCGCACGGATCTCAAACGACACACTCACCATCCGGCTCCCAAAGGACGTTGCTGTCCTCGTCGTACGAGGCGAACCGCGCCTGCAATGTGGACGCAGCAACGATCAACGACGCTGACGGCTCAAAGACAACGTTGGAATATGGTCGAGATCGAGGAACGGAACGTTTCGGCAGCGAGGTGTCCAATTCAATGCCAGGGATCCACTCTAGAAGACTAGGGCCCTACAAACAAACCATTTAGCCAAACGCCTCGGTGAAAAGTAGGTCGAGGTTCGCGCAACGCCACTCCATTTACCTCGTCAGAGTATACCAAAAACTCCGCTTTTGATTCCCACAACGAGCACGCCGTAAAGGCGTGCACGACCGCATGTCCACTCGGGAACAGCTTGAGGCCACCCTTGTCCGTGCGCACTATCCAGCTTGGTCTGTCACCAGTAAAAAAGACGCCGGTGAGCGTATGACCTTCGTTGATATTCAAGGATGTTGTAGGAGAAGTGACGAATGGGACGAATGTACGGGATATCCGCTTTTGCTCCGCGAGCACCGTTTTCTCTGCTTCTTCTTGTTTGGACAGCTCGAATGTCCGAGTCAAGACTTTTGTGAAGATGATGTTTAAAACGGTGGAACGCCCCTCGGACGGAGGCGTCGATAAGGGAGTGGAATGAATTTCATAAACCGCCAGGTGGCCACAGCGCATGAATACCTGTAAGGGTTTAACTGGACGATGGAACCACGAGGAAGGGGAACGGGCATACAAAGAGATGAGGAGTCGGAGCCGACTCTCCCAGGGGTGCAATAAGGATCTGTTCAATATCTAGGTCTTGCGGCTTGCGTGGGGGATCTTGAGGAGGGGAAAGCGCAGGTGATTCAAAGGAGTCATTTAGCACTGGCTCAAGCGTGTTGATGGCCACAGTCGAGAATACAAGCGTCAGCTTCGGGAGGGACCATATCTGCTCAAGCAATGTCACAAAGCTTTTGGATCTAAGGTAGACGATTGAACGAACCTCCATGACCCCCTGGGGCCGGATAAGCACTAGCCATTGGCTGTTATGTCCTGTCGCAACCGCGGCCTGAAGTGTCGAGGTGATATTCTTATCAGCACTACCAGAAGCAGGGGCGGTGCTATCGGTTGTCGTCATTTCGAAAACGCTCGATGTATCTGTGTAGAAACATCCCGCGAGGTACCGAGATGACTGGTTTGGAACACCATTGGTACTTTGTCTATGACACAAGACACTATTAGACATTACCTTCTCACCCATCGGTGACATATCTTTTCTTCTTATTTTGCCTCGCTCTGTCTCGCCAATGAACAAGCCGATGGTTTCGTCCTCTCGGAGAATCAACACGAAGGGATCGCATATGCTACATGCCTTGATTCTTGCACGAGGCATGTTGCCGTCCATGTCTTTGATGACCTGTCTCTCGGTACCATCTACCCATCACAAATCAAACGACATAAAAACATTCAGACATCAAGGTTACACACCCGGTTCGAGGACGCGTATGGCATTTGTCATCACATGCAAAATGGCCGTGCGCTGAAAGAACGGACCGGCACTGACCGTAGTCCCCGGTATACGCGTCGAAATAGCCAAATCCGTCTTGGCAGTCCTGGTCGCAATCTAAGTCATTCTCATTTCTATATCAGCTCATCTCGAAGCTGGATGGAGAAACGCACGCGGGATACCCCAGGGGATGGATTGGCGTCCGTACTAATGACGATCGTATCGCTCTCTCCGGCGAATAATCCGCCACTAGGTTTTTCATATGACGTACCATTCACTCTGTGAGACTGACGGACAGGGATGGACCAGATCCCACGTGCGCCACCCAAAACATGGAGTTTGCGTTTAGTACGGACAGGAAGATCACGCTGGACACCGAGAATGGTTAGCAGGGAAGTAAACGAGGGTGCAAGAATCGAGTGGCCTACCTGGAAAAGAGTAAAACCCCCTAGGTGGCCACTCCCTGTTGCAACCACGAGCTCAGGAACATATCGCTCCTATCAGCATGGAGGACGGCCACATCAAACGAATAGCAAGAACACCGAGCAGTCATCCACCAAATGTACAAATACCCAATTGGGAGACGTGAGTATATGCGTACCATAAAAGATGGGAGAAGGCATGACACACCCCTAGCTTCGACAGCGAGAACGACATATCTGCTATCGGCCCGTACGCAGGAAGCGAGTCACACAACGAAAGATGGATCACAGAGCGTGTCTGCGAGCGGTGTGCCCCAGGAGCATTGCTATTTGCAGCCATTTTGGTCGTAGGCTTAGACTCTCCATATAAATCTTTCAGACGATCCAGTGTCAGTGATGTGGTATCCATCGTGTTCTCATGGTAGCTCACCATCATCATCGAAATCGTCGATATCCATCGCGTTTTTGGTATCCACTACAGCGGCCGGTGATGCACTTGTATCCTCTGCCTCACCTTCTTCCACCTCTTCCTCCACCCTCACTGCTCTCAACAACACCGATGGTCCGACTGTGCTCCCTACGAATAACATCCCCCTGTCGAGTTGCCTCGTTACCGTAGGAATCGTCATCTGCGCAAGTGCCGGAGACAGAACCAGTTTCGACACCGTCCGTCCGTCCGAGATGATTTCTATGGGGTGGACCATCCCATCCTTCCTGATCACGAAGAACGTCCTCTCATCTGCTAACACCAGCCTGCTTCCCTCTAGGATCAGGTCTAGGTCTTTGTCGAGCGGAAGGGAGGGAATGTCGCTAACACGCGCGGACCATCCACTGACGGGGAGTAAGACACGTCGGGCAGCTTGGTCGACGTAGATGAGCGAATTTGTGGTGAGGATAATAACACCCCCAATAGACTGTGCGCAGGGAAGGAGAGAGAGACAATCATGCGGGAGGTTATCCACGACGGTAATGATGGGATATGTGTGATTGAGGAGATCGAGGGTGAAGATGTATAAACGACCTGTATCGCGGTATTCCTTGAGGCGTCTAGAGCGCAGGGTCAAGTGAGCGGGTGCGAATTGCTATGAATGTAAGACTCTAGTGCTTACCCAGCCCAGGTCTTTTCAGACTGACAAAGCACAGCAATAGTGGGATTATGGTACCCTGGTAAAAATACAAAGTCGATGACATTGCGCAGGTTCGGGTCGATATCCGCAACCAAATCTAGAACGAAAGAGGGAGAATAGGGTACTTCTCTGAGGGAACTGTGAGCTTCGGTCTTAATTAAATGGACATGTGAGAGAATACCTTGCGAGGCTTTGGTCGTGTTCCATGACATCAAGTTCAGCCTGCGTTTGATAAAAGGGAAGGATTGCAAGGGAGTCTTTAGGGAGGGAGAGGGCGGCACAACGGGATAAAGGGTCTGCACGGAGTTCTGCACGGAAAAGGTGACTGTCGAGAACTGCCTGTTGGAAGAAGGTTTAAGAGTACATGTCGACCAAGATGTGGCACGTACCATTTGTGGAGAACGCTCATAAGTGTGGATAGACACCGTGACGAGGTCATAAATGGCGTCGGACCATTCCAGCAACGCAATCTATCGACGAATTCAGAACGACTCGTGTAAAAAGAATAGAGTGTACCTTTGCATCCTTGAAGGAGACGAGAAGACGGTCGAGTTTGTCGTCACTGGACGACATTGTATGGACCTTGTCGACTCCCGTGACAGTTCCATGTAGTGTATGCTCGCGGAGGAGATGGAAACGCAACGCAGTCGCAGTCTCTTGGTTCGCATTCGACTGGCTCGCCTTTTGAGAGTGATTTTCGAGAATGGATTACACGAGCACTCACTTTGACTGCACCCACATTGACCCAGCCCTCGCCAGACTGGTCCATCTCGACCTCACCCTCTACAGCCTCCGTTCCCTTCCGCACGCGAGCACGCCTGTCACGTTCGCTCTCAACATAGTCGGAGATAGGCAAAGGTTGCTCGCAGATGCCATAAACGCGAAGGAGGTTTGATTTTGCGGTGACAACGTTCACGAGGGTGGACGGCGTCAACGGGGTTAGGTTAAGGGCGACCGCAAATTCAACACCACTTGGAGGGAGAATGTCATGTCTAAGAGCATGCATAACAATCTCTTTTGCTGTATTTTTTTTCTTCACCCAGGTAATGTTGCAGCAAAAGACCCGTGACCCTTTGTCACGTGTCACGCCACCCCTGTCAGTACTTGCCCTCATCATTCCGCTGTGAGTAAACCACAATTTAGCTAATTAAATATCAAACCCTTTGAAAGCTGCTTGCGCACACCGGCGCCCTTGCTTGTGAGTGCTTTACCCTGTTCAAACGGTCACCCCGACACCTTGTCAGCTATCTCTTCATATTTCAGCATCTTCCTCTCTCACACCACTAAAACATCTAATTCGTATTTGAATTCGAACCTGGAACCCACATCAAGTCCGACTATCACTCTGTGAACTCCTCTCGATCAAGGTATGCTTCGATTCAATCCGCAACGACCAGGTGGTGCAGGTCTATCACCCTGGCTGCGCATTACTGTGCCCGTTAACGTACGTGTCCATTTGTAAGCATGCCCGGGCTGTTCTCTCTCTCTCCTGTGTCCCCCCCTTTGATGATACGGATTATCTGATAACAGTGAACGGTGCAGTCCGTGCAGTGCACAGCTGTGGTCGGCATGTATTGATCGGGGGCGGTTTCAGTCGCGCTTCCCGAGTTCCATCTGTTCGAATTCGTGGCAAGGGCTTTTCAAACACTGCCCCACAATTGACTAGAGCCCCATACCACGCTACCAATTTCGGTGGATTTCCAACTGACGCACGCTATTGAGCGACTAGCGCGAGAGAAGAAGAAAAATGTAAAGAACGGTGACGTAGTCGCAACATGAAATCCTGTTTGTCTTCATGACTCCTCGATGAGGATGTGTATGATGCATCTCATCAGTCACCGACCTTGCATTACCCACCGCTGTTTAAGCTCCGTCCAGGTGTTCGATTGGATGCGATATTGCCCGCTGCCTCGCTCCTCCCTCCGTTTAACCTGTTTTGAACGTATCCTCGCACTCCAGTCACTCCTCCACTACTTGCACGAACGCACAGGGTATCCCCGTCCCCCCTTTGTTCGTGCCACTGAGTGGCTGTCGGCGTACTTCCGTGGCATTCCAAAGGGTTTGTTGTTTGCGCAGCTCTAAGATGAATCTTCGCCGTATACGCAAGGTTGCGTGTTGTTTTTAGAGGTGCTCCCTTTCCCGCTTTTCATACGAGCAACACTGGTGGTTCCGCATGCTCAGCTCGTTATGAAAGTAAGAATCTTTTGTTGCCCGCCGCCACTTCACTCGGACTGCCCGCAAATCATCGTGTTTGGACGTCGCGCCCCATCTCGCAGTTTGGAAAGATGTCAAGGGCTCGGCTTTGCCACAAAGGGTCAACTTCTATAACGATCGACGCGTGAGCTTCGGTTCCTGATGTGGTGACCTTTGTACAATCGGTCGGTCGCCTTCTTGAATTCCTAAACCGCCGTAAGTGCAAACCTACTTTATTTTTCTCCTTAATCAGGCTGCTTGCCAGCTGCCCCTTGACGTGTCCGCAACGACACGTTGTCGTCCTTATATGCAGTGTGCTGCTCATCGTTACCCGGAAGGCGCTGAGAGTGGTCCCTTCCAGCGGTTTCAAAGTCGCCGAAACGTTTCCCTTACACCAGGTTGATGACTTTACCCCGTCGTATACGGAGAAATACTGCTTGCCGAGTATTAAATTATGCAGCAAGCCGCCGGGATGGCAGAACGAGCGTCTCGCCACCTTGCTAGCGAGCGAGAGAGGCCAGCCTATACCACTCTTGTCGCACCAATCAGCCCGTAATTGAATATACATGGCGGTCTTGTACGGCCACCTTCTTCTCGAGTTCTTTGCCCCTAGAGCCACTCGATCCTCATTTGCTCGCGTAGGGTCCACATCAGAATCAACCTCATGGCCTGCAACCTGGTTTACTCGTGTTCGCAGCATGCACCCAGTTGGCACGCTGACAGCCCATTCGCCAATTCATCTAGTATCAATCCTCGATTCCCGAAAGCCCCGTGTGTGTTTCTTTTTGCTTCTCACCACTCATACCAAAAGTCGCTCCCTCCGCGTCATCCTTTGCCTTTCATTCTTATAAGTACCTCCCTCCCCACATATATGCCCGTCCCATTCTGCTAGGTCAGATCGAGGAAGAGCCATGGCTACCGTATTCATGTCAAATCCATTGTCATCGTTTAACCCTGGCGCCCGACCACCCTCAAGACTTGACCGCCCCGGCGCCGGCGGCCCCCCGGGATCGTCCAAGGTCAGTCCTCATCTCGCCCTCCGACGTTCGACATGATAGTGAACGCCGATACCCAACCCTGCTCCTTTGATGAATAGAACTACGTCTTGCCAGTGCCTTCCGGTTTTTCGGTGCGCGTCTTCAAAGAGCCGATTCTTTCTGCTTCCGCACGTCAGTGCTCAAACGCCGGTCAACAGCTATCCGCCATCACCGCAAGAGGTGACATCGACTACAAACCATCATCGCATCGTGACCCCCGCTCGTCGGGTCCTGCAGTGCGTGATGCTCCTCGGAAGTTAGTCAAGCCACCGCCTCCGTCCCACGCCCATGCCCATGAAGACCGAGAGCGAGAGCGAGATCGGGATCGAGATCGGAGCTACCGCGATACCAGACGGTTCGGGTTCATTCACCCTGGACCCGTGCCAGATACCTACATCTATGAACGCTCCATTACGTCCTCGAAATCGGACCCCTACCACGACTACTACTACCCACCTTCATCGGACAGCACTGTGAGCGAGGTCGACTCCCTCTTCTCGCTCACCTCTCCAGCCTCAAGTAATAGTAGTGTGGACGACGATTGTCCACCGCGAGGCATGCTCCAGGTCGTTCGGACCACACATGATCATCGGAGACCATCATACACTCACGGTGGTCAGCGATCCGGGACGCCCTTCCCCGTGGCATACCACACGTGTCCGACTTGTTCGGAGATGAGCAGCAGCCCACCACCCCGCTCGGCTAGTAGCAGGCTCGATGGCGCAGCGCATGCCTCCCGCCCACTACCTACACCCCCTGTGAGCGCCCGCGTGCGCAAAGACAGCCTCGTGCTTGCAAACGAGCGTTCGGTCCCACCACAGGCCACGCGTCCGCGGCTCCCACAGTTACGTATTGGAGATCGTCCTGCCTACCCTGCTGACGCTCCGCAGAGCGCATGGTCTACAGCAGAGAAGGGAGGGTATCTCTCGGCCTCGCCCCCACCACTCACCCGCTCGTCCTCGTTGAAGAGTAGCGGATCCGCGGGCAGCAGCTCGCACGGCACCGTGCCACCCCCTCCGGGGTTGAACACCCACTGGGAGTACGGCCAAACCATCGACATTACCGCAGAACCGCCTTACCGTCAGTCAAACCGCCGCAACTCGGACGGGGATCAGGGCCAGATCATGCCTCCGCGCCCACGCCGCGCCAGCACTGTACCCCCACCACGTTCCGTTCGATGGTGCGAGGAGCTGGTCTGCCCAAGCCCCATCCTGCCAAGCCAAAGAAGGAAAGGATGGTTCAATAGACGAGGGTGTGTTCCTCTATCTCTAGTCCAGCCCATTCCAGACATGAACCCTGACTGATCCACCCCCTTTTCCTTTTTCTGACCCTCCTGAATCGTCGACATCGGGATGTTTAGGGATCAACTGTGGCGCAACGATGGCTCGTACAAGCCTCCTGCCCCAGGCGAGGACTACCCTGAAGACCTTGACGACTACCCAGAACCATCAGAGGGCTGGCAAAACGAAGATGGCGTCCGGATCGACCTCAATAGGAGGCTCATACCCAAGGCGGCACCGCGCTCAGTCCTGAAGCGGACGAACTACTGTAAAGAAGACGGTATCATAGCCGGATACCTTACGAACGGCCCAACCTCGCCTACGTCAGACGACGAATGAGTGCGAACGCACGAGTTGGGTCCTTGTCTTCCCTGACATCATCTGTCACGATGGTCACTGTCGCCCACACTTTCTTTTTTTTCACTGGACAATGGCCCCAATTTCCGAGTTTGCATTGCACGCCCGTTTGTACGTTTCGTTTTTGTACTATTTATGGGTGGGTCATTGTCATTGTGACTTTGCGCCCCTGTGCGAGGCGTGTTCTCAGCATCATTCAGCATTCTTTAAAGATATACCCCCGCACTTTACGTTTAGTCGCTCTCATTCTTTTCTTTCATGGATCTGGAATCCGGGTCTGTATCATTAGGTGTTGATAGGCCATGTACGTTACCGTTTCAACTGGTAGGAGTGATAACTTACATGCCCTATTTCATGGCATGGCGTGGGGAGGAGATGTATCAGTTGTCTCGACCCATTGGAAAGTGG